>JANRGW010011937.1:0-63923 GCA_024733675.1 Psilopsiagon aymara
GGGGGTGGAGGTGAGGGGCTCTGGCTTGTCTCAGCTGACTTTGAGCTGAATTCCTTCAGGATCAATAGCATTCGGGCAACAGACTTCCCAGTACAAAGGAAAGAACTGGAGGAAGCTGTTTTGTTTTTCACTGACTGTGCAGCATTTACTGCTTTTAGAGCAAAGGTTGCAGATGTATACAGCTGTCCCAGTTGCTCCTTAAGCACACATTCCCCTTCTGAATTTACCTGAGATCCACAAGCTCCACACAATTATACTTCATATTTAACTGCATTTGCTAATTAAACGACCTATTTCATGGAAGGGTTTTCTCCTTCACGCCAGAAAATATAAGCATAAACATACCATGTGATCATATGCTTTCTCCAGCCTGCTTTCCTCACAGAGATAAACATATTTGCAACCAGCATGTCATGGAGATGGAAGGAGCATCACTAGTACTAAGTATTGAATGAAAGGGGAGGAGGCGGAAGTGCAGGCAGTTGAGAACAAACAGCGTTTGTTTCCTTGCAGTGTTGTCACTTGTAGGGAGTCACTTTCCTGTGCCTGCTTGAAAGTGGTTTGTTTGGGATTCTTTTGCTATCTGCCTTGCTTCCCACAGTGTATATTTGGTACGCATCTTTGCTCTGTTTCTTTTAGTAAATAAAACTGATCTGTGAAACTTTTGATATTTTCAGTCTGATCTTCTAACAAAGGATTGATTATCCCAAACTTTGGGATGGCCTCTTGTAGCAGTTACCTTCAGCATATCTGCAAAATTGATAATAATAATTTAAATAAAAGCTTCTGCACAGCTTCAGAGCAATACCCAAATAATAAACATTCCTGTGTCTCCTTGGACATAATTCATACCACTTCTTTTATGGCATTCAGCTTTAAAAACAACTTATTTTACTGCACTGTGTTCCCCTTTCATTCATTCTCTACTCTTGGGTCTCTGGTACATGGGTGATTTTGAGTTTTATTCTGTGAGCATCTAGGTTGTGGCAGTTAATAAGGATGGCAAAAAGTGCCCTGAACTAGCAGATTCTGCTTGGAGATAGATGGTGACAGACTCCTTTGAGCAGACAGCAGCGACACAACTGTGTTAAGTTGTGGCTTGAGGCAAGGAGATACAAGATCCATGAATGGAGCCTGATTTCATGAAGATAAGCATGTGCACTCCTGTTTAAACACTCTCTGAATGACTTAGCTTGGTTCTGCACGTGATTCTGAAGACATAATTTCTTTATATTTTTCTAACTATGTGGATAAATCACATGCAAAATCATCTCTTTGGCCCTAACAGTTAAATACGAATATCCTTTTACAAGAAAATCCTCTGCACTTTCTGGTGAGACAGCCTGCCATAAGCAGGACTTCTGTGGGGCCTGCCTTTTAGACTTTGCATTATAACAAAATAAGCCCCTTCCCTTTGCCCAGGCCTGGAGCTCTGTTTGGTTGTGGTTCTGATGATTAAATTAATAGATGAATTGTAATTCCATGACAGATAGTCCTCTGCAAGCTTAATTCTTAATCTTGTTAATACAAGCAGGTGCAAGGATGGAAAGTGAAACAGCTATGTGAAGATTAGCTTTGCCATAAGGCAGGCTGGACTTTCTCAGACAGACATCACATAGGGATAATTTAAATGTCTAGAACAAAGTACTCAATGACATATAAGTTTTAATGTAACGCCTACAGGTACTCCTCAAGCTTTTACCATAGAGAGGAAATTCAGAATAATATGTATATTTTTATGTGACACCAGGCTAATCCCTTCCTGAAAATACAAACCTGTTAGCTCCAGCCCCCACATTTCTCTAGGTTTGTCCTTTCTCATTATTCAGTCACTAGCCTGTGTTAGAAACATTAAAAAACAAAATACTAATAAAAAGTATCTGTACCATAGGTATAGATTTGAAGTAAGTGGTAGTACAGTGACTTGGAAGCCAGAACAACTCTGCGCCCTTTCCCCTTCAGACCTGAGTGCATCTGTGGCCCTGCCTTGTGGCTTGCCTTGCCCCTGTTGGGTGTTTGAGTTCTGTATGTGTGTGAGTTTAACATAAATGAGACTGGACGGAGATGTGTGTAAAGTGCAAAGAACAGAGGTGGCTATTAATAATTAGCTGAAGTTACAGCAGTTGAGAGATTATTAGAAAAAGTACATAAACTTTAGATACCAAGACCTCCTTTTACTGTGACTGCTGCACGAAATGATCTCTATGCGTAACCCTTGCAGAAATGCTTGGGAAGGTCATTAACTCTAGGGCAAGTGCTGTCTCTGTGGTGGTGAGCAGTCCCCCCAGATAGGATTGGAGGGGCTGGTACTGAGCATGGCTCTGGAGGCTTTGTCTCCCAGTCAGTAGCGGGACATTCTCATTAAAACCTCTGAAACTCTCTTCTGAGGATGAAATCTCTCTTCTGCTGATGAAATGCAGAGAAAGAGGCAAGTTCTAAGATGCAGGATGTGTTTTTATTTTTTTCATCCTGTCTTTAAAAATCATGGCAGAGGAGCTGAGTGTAGGCATTTCTTGGAAGCAGTTGATCATATGCCTGTTACTATGGTAGCTACATGCCACCTTGCTGATTACCAGATTAATAGTGATTATTATTTAGGTAGTTACTGTTAACTTTAAAGATGTTGAACTCCTCAACTTCTACTGTGCCAGCTGCTGACATTTTAAAATGGTGACAAATGTTGCTCAATAAATTATTTCTAAGTGCTACTGTTTGCATAATTGAAAAATGATACTTCAATTTACCTGTTGTCCTACAATGGATGCAAAATGAATGATAATGAAACTCTGTGTGATGCTGATACACCCCACCAGGGTGTTTTAAAGCAAACAAAACAGGTAACTTAGTTCACACATACTGCACTTTGCAGGAGATTATTCCTTCCCCTATTTACAAACTCTTCTTTTAAATGGAGGTTTTGAAAAAGATGAGGGAGGTGGGTTATATTGTCATCATAGTACAATTTTAACTATGTAGGCTTCATGTGGTACAATTTTACAAAAGAAGTCCATGTGTGATGGGCCCATACCTTAAGGACTAAGCATGAATTCTGGGAGAGGTTTCCTTCTGGCTTGTGTGCTTTGTGTTCACTGTGAAGTAGCAAAAGACACTTACTTCATGTGCCTATAGACCAGATGTGACCTTCTACCAGTAGAAATCATCAGTAAGTTGAAACCTCCAGTGACATCATGTGGTCTAAATAATATTTGTATAATGTGAGGTGATGCTCTTATTACCACAGCTGCTTGTGAGCTCTCTTAGAGCGAGCGGGTGGCCAACTAAAATTTGTAGCCTCTTTAATAGTTTTATTTTTTTATCTAATTCAGAGATTGAAAGAACTGTTTTGCAAAATGTAGCTTGCAGGTTTCAACCAAACCAACCCCTTCAGCACATGCCTGTAGCGTTTTTCTGCATGATACTGTTGAAGTTGATCATACCTGTGTGCTCACCTGGTTGTTTTGCATATTTGCTTGCCAGGTTATCTCAGCTGGTTTAATTGAATCCACAGGTTGCATTCCCCTTAGTTCAAACTATTTTTGGCAGGAATTTTCTATGAGAGTTTTCTCTGAGTGTTCGGTGGCCTATGTTTGATTGTGGTCTTCAGACACTACAGTAATACAGATAATGTTACTGTCTAGAGGCATACGCTCCATCTGCACATTTGATGGCAAAGCTGATCATGCTGCATTAAGTTTTCCACCCTGGCGAGTAGCTGTTCAGAGGGAGGAGGCAGAAGGGTCCACAAGGATCTGGTCCTGCTGTTTGTATGCTTGTCATTCTGGATATTCAGTAATTAATTTTATTTTTTTAACCTCTGTGCACATGATGGAGATTGTAGGTATTTCCTCCCAGCTTTCTGTGTCACTAGAAGCACACTCCTTGTTTTACTTTTCTCTTTTGCCTGGTAGGCTTTGTATTTCACCATAATTTGATTCACTGCTAGGGATTTGAAGGATGCAGGGTCTTCCATAGAGATGATCTCTGTATCTTACTTGAATCAACTCCAAGATAATTCACATACCGCTTTGACTGCTAAATTGTCTGCAGCAGTGTTTATGTATGACTTCCATACATTTTCCTGTGCTGAGAATTGTACTTGGATCTTGTTTGATTCTTATGCTGTGCTCTTTCTTCTGACGTGACAAGAGCTGAAGAGACCCTAGGGAAAGCAACAAAGGTGATCTCCCCTGTTCATGGGAGGATGCCCATCTGTGGGTCATTTCCCAGCAAATACTAAATTTGCTGCAGGTTCACTGGAATATGAACTCTCTTCTCAGCCTGTCTTAACCTGATGATGATCAATAGATTTGTAGGCTGTGGTATTTCTGTTGTGACTAGAATCATCCCTAGGAGTATGTGGTAATATCTCTAGGGATGGAAGGTGTAAAATGCACACAGGTGCCCTTCATGAAGTACATACAAATGAGTTGCAAAATAACAGGCAGATGCAACAATGAGTTACAGAGAACAGAAGTAATCCTGAGATTACTGCCTCAGGATTTCTGAGGCAGTAACCAGGTTTCTTGTTGGATCATTCTATCCTTATTTGCTATGGCTGATTTTTCCCCTGTTGCACCCCAGCAAAACAAGTAAAACTCCTCCGTTAATTCATTGTGATGCTCCTTCTACACTGGATAGTTCTGTTTTAAATGCATTTCTTAAAATTATTCTGTTTCTAACTAAAAGACTTTGTTGTTGTTGCTGTGCATTGTTTACCTCTCAGTTGCTCCAAAGTGAATGAAGCTGCATTAATCAATCCAGCAATGTGCAGGGCTAGGATTTGCTCTATCATGGTCCACTGATGTTTAATTACTATTTAGGATTTTATGGAATGTAGTACATGGAACTTTGTAATTTTTTTAATTATGTTGGCTTCTTGAAAATTTAAGGAATATTTAAATTTTAAAAAGTATAAAATCACTTTTCATTCTCACGACAGTCTTAAACTAATTATACATGAAAGTTAAAATATTTGCCCCCCTCCCAAGCAGAAGGAGATGGCAGTCTAGTCAGTTTAATCTTACAAGAGGACTTGCTTTGGCTGAATGAATTCGATTTTGATGTCTGTGTAGCTAAGCCAAGACAATTTCCAGTATAAGCATACTTTAGTTGGTTTAAAACTCATTAGAGGTGTAAAAACTAAAACCACAACACCACCATGAAATTAGGAGCTGTCTCATGCTTAGAATTTTACATTTAAATAGTTATGTGATACAGCAGTAATGGGGAAAAGGTTTTTGTTTTGCAGTTTATCTTTTAGCAATGAAATGTGTCATCCAGATGTTTAGGTTTCCCCCTGACCAGGGATACACAATTCCTGTGCACAGTATCACAGGTATGGAATTGCCTATAAAAGGTAATCTAATAATTCAACCTCTTTGGACTTCTGTGTGAGCTTCAGTGGTTTGCGCCTCATTCTTTTTTCAGTTTTCATTTTGACATGTCATGAATGCCAGATAACTTGACATGTCATAGTAGGACATAAAACATCATAGGAAGCAGCAAACTCTTTGACGTCACATATCAAACCCCTTGAGATATAGGACTTATGTGCTCTTTATTTCTTGTGAGATGTCAGCCCAGAGGAAAGCATACCTCATTTTATGACAGTATCTATAAATATTAGCTATTAAACTAAGGGGGTCTGAAATGCAGCTTTAAATATCCGATTTTTCAGTTGTTTTTCTAGGTTTTAGTCTCAACTATCACAACATCTCTGCAGTTAACCCACTTTCAGCATTTTCTCTGTTCCTTTGCCATGTTTCATTCCAGGAGTATCTGTGCACCTTCCAGAAGTGTACATAGTACTGGACATGGTGATCTGTCTGGGATTTGTTCTTTCATCTTTTCCCAGGGAAGCAAATTTATGCAGCAGGTGGAGTTTTTTAAGAGAGACTTTTTGTCTGTGGCTTAAAGGGAGAAGGGAGGGAGAGTTTTTGTGTATTTGTTGGGAAAGGTCAAAGGCTCACACACAATGTGGAATGGAGGGAGATTTTCTTTATCTTAATGGTGATTATAGATGGTTATAATTGCTGGACTAAGCTCTTCCCCAGAGTGGCTTTTACCATAAGATAAAGAGCTGTTTTGTGCAAGAAAAATAGAATTGCTTGTAAATTTCTTTAGATTTTTAGTTTATCTTTCAGATATTAAAATGTTTATTTATTCTGTGGTTACTATCCATGACACTTTCCCAATACTTTCTTCTGCCTACCAATTGCTCTACATCCATGGTCTGATTCATACTGTAGAATGTTCGAATTGCGCACATACATAACAAAGATGAGGTGGAGGCATATTTTATCTTGCTAGTATTTGAGACTGCTTTTTAAGAGCCAGGAAGTATTGATCTTTGTGGAGATCTGTGAGCAAGGGGGGTAAATGATGCTCTATTTATTGGATGTATTCCCAAGAAATAAGGTGAAACTCTACCCTGTGCCCTGTCATCTCTTAAAGCTTGAGGGAGCAGTTGCCTCACTGTTGTCAGAATCACTCATGTGGGATGAATGTGCTATTTCTGTTGGAAGAAAACCTGCACCTATGAGTTTCGTGTGGTGGTTCTTGTAAATAATCCTTGCCCTGCTGAGATAAAAAAGACTAGCACTTTTCCAGGGGTTCACTGGTTTCTGCAGAATGAGAATTTGGACTAAAATAGGACAACATGTAATTGTGATGTATGTTGTCTTCCTGAGGGCCGAATGAAACATGGCTGGATGAGGTGTGAATTTCTATATCTCATTTCAGGACTGTTAAATATTAAACTGAATATGCTCTGCACGTTCACCCCCTACCTCCAAGAACACCCAATATTTATACAAATATTACCTTTACACTGTTATAAATATGCTTTTGTTAGTAGTGTCACAAGTTTTATTGAGTAGGATATGCTGGTGCATTTATATGCTTTTTAGGAGCTGTACAGGTGTGCTATTTTTCTCTTATTTTTAGAAAACCTGTCAACCAACTGAAATTATGTTATCAGGCCAAATTTATATAAATGGGGTGTGCATTCAAAATAATGGCAGTTATTCTGCTTCTGATCGTTTTTGCAGAAGCACCTGGAAAATATGATAATTCTCAGTTTAATAATTTGAAATTGGATAAAATACCATGCTGGATAATCTTTTTCATCTTTACTATTGAGAAGAACAAAACTGAGGCAGGAACTGAAATGGAAGGATTTCGGAGATGAAATCTTGAAGTGATACCCTTCAGGAGTAATGGCTTGTGCTGTCTAAAGACAGTCCTGTTAAGCAGTTCTTGAGTATCTGTATATCATATGTGACATCCTCAAATCATCATTGGAGCACCAAACTTCCTAATACTGAAATGAAGCAATAGCTTCTTATGAAAGGTACATTCTGCAGCAATCTGCAATAACAATAAGCAGTGAAATGTGAGCTTAAGCAGGTAAGGTGCAGGTGTGGAGCAGTTGGAAGTAATCAGAAAAAACATGTTTATTTCATGGGAATAGCAGTTTGCAGAGAAGAGACACAGACTGAATTATTTATAGATCCTGTATCTTCTAACTGTATACTCCTTGCATGTTGGTTTGGTTGGTTTCTATCTTCTGCTTCTTTCTAAAATACTTTTCCCCTAAAATTATTAAAATCTCACTGCTAGCAAAACTTTGCCAAATCTTTGGCAGGGAGAAAGCTCTTCTGCACATGCAACAACATGAGATGTCATTCCATGAGGTTTGGTGTTTTAATTCTAAATAAGAAAAGCCAGAAACCAAATATTGCCCTTTTTTTTTTTTTTTTTCCCCCAGCTTTTTGTTAATAATCACAGTGATATGGTTTAGTGGGAGATGTCCCTGCCCATGGCAGGGGGGCTGGGGCTAAATGATCTTAAGGTCCTTTCCAATCTTAACTATTCTATGATTCTATCAAGTTCAGTTTCTTCTAAATCTATTGTTTACTTAGATTTGAATGTGATTTTCTTCTTGGAATGATGGGATGATATTACATTTAAGAAATAACAATGGATATTTATTACCTCTTTAATATACATACTGGTATTACAAAGCCTCTGAGGCCAGTAGAATATCACCTGATGTACTTTGATTACTGTTACATGATTTTACATTAGATCGTGAAATGATGTGTTTGTGCTTTATGTACGTACTCCTTTAAGCGTATCACCAGCAGAGATAAAGATGTCATTACCCTACTCTACTCACCTCTTGCCAGGCCACACCTGGAATACTCTGTTCACTTTTGGTCCCTGCTATATAAAAAAGGTGTGGACAGGCTGGAAAGGGTCCAGAGAAGGGCCATAAAGATGACCAAAGTACAGGGAAGCTGACTTATGAGAAAAGGCTTGAGAGTTTTGTTCAGTATGGAGAAGAGCAGGCTCAGGGGAGACTTTAACCCCATGTCCTACTACTTAAAGGGTGGCCATAAAGCAGACAGACTCTCTTTTTACAAAGAGCTGCATGTAAAAGACAAGGGGTAACAGGCACAAGTTAATCCTGGGGGAGATTCCACCTGGACACAAGAGGAAAAATTTCCACAGTGAGGACAATCAGCCATTGGAATAATCTCAGAAGTGGTGTACACTAAACACAACACTGAATACTTGTAAAATTTAGCTGGACAGAGTGCTGGGGCATCTAGTCTGGTTATGCTTTGCCTAGAAATGTTGGTCTTAGATGATCTTTGAGGTCTCTTCCAACCTGATATTCTGTGATTCTGTGGTTCTATGATTCCCTTAAATTCCTAAAATCTGGACCTTCTTCAGGAGAGGGAGTCACTTTATTTTTTGTGTTAATCCAAAAAGTCTTTTATGTTTTACTGTGTTGTGCTTTGCTGTGGGATGCAGTTACACTTGAGTAAAGTTCCTATACTTTTTTTTTTCTCTGATTTGTCAGAGGAATAAAGATT
Organism: Psilopsiagon aymara; assembly: GCA_024733675.1. NCBI lineage: Eukaryota > Metazoa > Chordata > Aves > Psittaciformes > Psittacidae > Psilopsiagon > Psilopsiagon aymara. The sequence goes on from JANRGW010011937.1 coordinate 8,883, forward strand.
TTAATCCTAGATTGTGTGTGTCCACACTGGGGCTGATGTGATTACAAAAATAATAAGGCATTTCAATAAACTTTCCTAGCTTAGGTCTTTTGGGCTTGCGAATAAGTTATTTGCAAGTTACTGCCTGTCAGCTGATCTATTGTCATTTTCCTGTGTTTGCATTCATCTGTGGCAAGCTAGTCAGGTACTAATTAGCTGTTAACAGAAGAGATCTTCCTATTAGTGCTTCTGATGTGGAGGAGAGAAAAAAGATGCTTTACATTTTAAAAAAGGGAAAAGGGAACTTCGAATGAGACTAACTCATTCTCCAGTCGAATCCTCAGGAGATGTGGAATGTGTAATGTGGAGGAAAAAAAGCTGCTTGAAGACACATCTTTTGTAATTTGGATATGGAAGTTTTGCCAGAAGAAAAACTTTGTGACTTTTTTTCCTTATAATAGAGAGGATTTCGGACAGCTGTGCCGGTGTGGGTCTCTCTCCCTCTTCCACCATTCTTTCATTTCCTTCCATGGGGCATAAAAGTATTTTTACAGAATAAATAGTGTTACCTTACTAAGCATTTTTCCTCAGGAGGGAAATGGGGAAAAAAAAGCCACTGAATATTCTAAACAAGGTAAAAGAAACAGCATCTTTAGGAACACTTCTTGAACTGTATCCTTACTATAGTGTGCATGCTCTCTCAGCCAGCATGAACTGCTCTACTGAGACCTGGCAGTCTGCTTCTGCAGTTGACAACTTTTATTATGAAATGTAATTCGTACTGTATTTTTCCTTTGTGCTTGCTGCTATTTGCCCACTCATACTGCATTAAACCAATTAAGGTATCTTAGTGGTTTTACCAAGTCACTTTAGATGAAACTGGAGAACTGACGACCTGGAAATGTCATAGAAGCTTCCTCCATGTAACCACACTTCCTTTTGACAATACTAAATATAGAGTCTCCTTGTCTGTAACTGCTGCCTTAACCACGAGAACAGACCGAGAGCCCAGAGCCAAATGTGTAATCCAAGAACCAGATAGTCAACGTGTGGTCGATATCCCAGGGAGCCAGTGACTCACCCTTTCCTCAGTGTGGCTCTGGCTTCAGGGACTGGCACCTCCGAGCCATCTACAGCTATTCACTTTCCCCTCTGTCACAGCAGAGCGGTATGTGCCAGCACCTCCTCACTTATGGTCCTGCATGAACTCCGCATGCCACAAAATATTTGCATTGTTTAACTTCAACATTTGACTGTGTCCCTGCCCATGGCAGAGGGATTGGAACTAGATGGTCTTTAAGGTCACTTCCAACCAAACTATTCTATGATTTAGGAGGCAGTAGTGTATTCTGGTAGCACTAATGCTGTAGTTCTAGACAGTAATTGTACTAAACCATTCTAACAGACAGTGACCACGTCTGTTGGATTTATGCTTTTAAGCCCTTGATTTCTTCAGATGTGGTCTTTTACTCAGCTTTTAAGTGTGTATATAGATATATATCTCTCCCTAAAATGGTTTTGGTTCTTTTCTGCTTCTTATTTCTTCAGATCATAGTTTTTATTTCTATCACTTTGTCCTTAGAGCCAAATATTTTTACTGAAAAGAATGATTATCCATAATTGCATCAGCCAGATCTTAATGAAACCATTCAAAGTTCGCCCTATTTGTTTGTTGTATAATGCGGCCAAACAAGCCTAGACAAAATTTTCCGCACAAGACTAAGCAACAAAAGTGACTGTGCTGTAGTTGGTCTTTGTTGAAAGCAATACTGTATGTCTGTCAAATAAAGATTATTAAAACTGCTTGTGGTCTACCATCTTGCTGGCCTCTGAAGATATTTTGTTTCCTGTTGTTCTACAAAATGCCGTCTGCATTCCAAGTTCGATTGTGTGTCTGGAAGGCGGAGTGTTAGTCCATCTGCTGTCTCCAGGGGGTGCTTGTGCTTTTAAGGTACCGAGGTGAAGCTCAGCTGGCGTTCTGTTAAAGCTTTGCTTGCTTTGCCTCTCGGTGTGTCTGCTATTTCAGATGAGGGCTGGAAAATGAATGTTTCTGAAAATTCAGCTTTCAGTATTTGCTAAAACTAATGTTACGCTTCATGGAACTTATGAATTAACCAGAAGATTGTGCTTTTTTCTCCACTGAGGTCTTGCATGAGACCTTATTACTACACACCATTTATTGATTCCGATGGGAAAAGCTGGCTTGGTGTACTTGTTCTGAATGCAAACTGCAAGAGCTGTTAGAGATACAGATTTCTATTTTACCTTTTACTTATGATCATCAGTTTCAAATCTGCCTGAGGCTATTGCAGTGAGGAACAATTGTACAGTGAAAAGTGCATCCCCCAAAGGACAGATATCGTACAGGTCACAGACATGTGGAAAAGGATTGTAGCTGCTTTTTAGCTTCAAAATCTGCAAGAAAACATTATCAGTAACACTGAAAAGAAAATTGAATTTGATAGACTTGCTGCTTCTTAGTTTTTTCTGTTTGCCCAGTCTTGCTCTCAAAGGGAAGTCTTTGGCCCCTTGTGAAAAAGGCCAGGGTCAAATTGCTTTTGGGCCTCAAGGCAAGATAGCATGGCTTGCCATAATTTGCTGATGGGACCATTAAGCCACTGTTGTTGTATTTGTGAAGCATCTTTTAAAGCATTGCATGAATGTGCTCCAAAGAAATTTCTCGTTAAGTATAATCAATTTATGTAAATAAACATCCTTGTAAAATGGGCAAATGGCAAATTCATCAGTAGTTCAGTTAAAACTGTGGGAAGTCTCCTTTGGGTGGTGTCTGTGTGGAACTAAAATATAATAAAACCCCAAAAATCCAATTCATTAAAAATTATTTGCTGGGAGGAAACATTTGTTTTCTTGTACCAAATGAAAATGAGTTTTGAAATTGTTATTCAGTCTTCAAGGTCTACAGCTTTAGCAGCCTGAGATGTGTGATAACTATTCACATATTTCTTCACTCAGTAAAGAGTTCTATAAACAGCTGTGCACTTTGTTAGTTATATTATTTATCAGTGTTTTATTACTAATGATTAAAAATTCCTGCTTTCATAGAATTGTAGAATGATTTGGGTTGGAAGGGACCTTTAAAGTTTATCTCATTGCTTGGACCAGGAATGCTATGATAACATTGATCTAGTATTTCCCTTAATGGACATAGGATTGTTTTAACCTTGGTTCAAATGGGACATTAAGAATTTTATATAAATGAGTTATGCTTTGTTTTTCAAGCCAGTACTTGAGACCTTCTCATGCAAATGAAATGGGAAGAATTCTTTCACTTACATAGAGTTACTGTTGCTTTACCTCATCGTTCCTACTATCTGTAGTTGGAAAAAAAAGTGAGATTATAGGATCCATATTGAATCATGGGTATAGTATTCCAGATGACATGAAAGGATAGAGCTATTTTACATGCTTCTGTAACTACTAAACAAGCAGAGTACAGAGGAATTGGTATCTGACTTACTTTCTTGATATTACAATATTACAATATATCCCAGCCGAAGAGGTGCATGGACCTGCTTGAGCAGGTCCAGAAGCCATAAAGATGACCCAAGGGCTGGAGCACCTCTGCTATGGATACAGGTCAAGAGTTGAGCTTGTTCAGCCTGGAGAAGAGAAGGCTCTGGGGAGACCTTAGAGCAGCCTTCCAGTACCTAAAGAGGGTCTATAAGAAAGCTGGAGAGGGACATTTTGCAAGGGCGTGTAGTGATAAGGCACGGGGCACTGGCTTTGAACTGGCAAAGGGGAGATTTAGATTAGGTATTAAGAAGAAATTCTTTATTGTGAGGGTGCTGAGGGAAGCTGTGGCTGCCCCATATCTGGAAATGTTCAAGGCCAGGTTGGACTGGGCTTAGACAACCTGGTCTAGTGGAAGGTGTCCCTGCTCATGGCAGTGGGGTGAAACTAGGTGGTCTCTACGGTCCCTTCTAACACAAGCCATTCTATGATATTCTTGCTTATAAAGGATAAACTATTTTTGTGCTTTAATAGGCTTGCTTCCTTTTGGGGAATTTAAGGCTATTTATAGTTTAGGTAAGAAAGGTATTAAAAACCTCAGATAACGAGCCAGGTTTTGCTGATCTTGTGAGAAAAGTTCTTTCCTAATATTCCATTTTTGTGATTGCAGACTCTGATGACTTAATTAGTGCAATACACATACAGTATTGTTAGGTATATGTAATGTACTTGCTTAATAGTTTCTTTGGTTTTGTTCTTTATTAGTCATCTATTGCCATGCAGTCCAGGAGGAAAGGTAATGAAATAAAGTAAGGGCTATATCCAAAGCTGTGGAAGGAAGTAATTAAACTTAATTGAAGTAAATTCTTTGAAGTATAATAGCCCATGCAAAAGACTAATTCAAAGCAGATTTAGGCAATGCCTCCTTTGAAATGCTAGTCTGCAAATAAGTAAGCGTTACCATCACGATCCTCTTCCGTAACCTGAGTCTGGGGATGAGGTCTAATAATAGACACTTGGGATAAGTTTTGATAAGAGATGTCATTTTCCCAGTTCATTACACTGCCAGTCAGAAAAGAAATCCCAGAAGTGCTGTCTGCATCTTATCAAACATCTGCAATAGAACTGGGCTATCCCTGAATGTATTCTATAATGGCAACTTCATCAGCAGCTGTCATAAGGCCTTAGTTGGAAATGATAGAAAAAACTACATTAATAAATCTAAAATCAAATTATACTGAATTTAGAAATGTTACTTGAGAAGGCGTAGGATTTCATGCATTTTTGTACTGTAATATTCTTACGGACTTTAAAGGTTCAGCTGGCTTTACATCAGGAGTTTGAGTTGGGCTTATTTCTGCAATAAACAGGAAAATGGGGGTTGCTGTTGTGTGTGGGACTGAATATGAAATTTGCCTAAAAATCTGGTAAGAAAAAAATCAGTTTTTACAGCACGCATGCCTTATTTCTTTGCGGATCTGATGCAAGCAAGAGAACCTCGAACATAAATATGAAATTTAGTTTTCTTACTATTTAGTGTTTCAGAATTGTTTATTTCTTTCCACCTGCACAATGATTCTAAATAAAGATAAGTATCTCAACTGGCTAACTGCTCTGCCAAACTCCAAATTAGCTAGATATGAGTATATTCTCTCCTTCTCAGACCCACAATGGGGAAAAAAATATGGGATGAAGAACTGTGAAAAACAACCAACCCTCTCTGAATTTGACTGATGGTTCAAGTGGTGGTAGGAATAGAGAGGAAAGCAGGGGTTGTCCCTGACTGCATATGGGTGAGAAGATAGACTTTTCCACCACAGAAGTGGTAAAATGTAATAATCCGTATACAGACTGGAAGGTGTCTAGCATAAGGAAGAAACACCAGAATGGCAGTCGGGGCTTTTTTTCTGTTTCAATTTGTTTGTTGTGACCAAAGTGCTAAACAAGTGTGGGTAAGTGAAAATTACTGCAGTACTGCAAGAGGGTCAGCACATGGAATGTTTTCTTAGGGTTCATTTGTATCCTAGACTCTTGGAAATTCATGCTACAGGTGGGGATTTTATAACAATGCATGCATAATACAATAGGCTGCATCACCAGGTGTTTCTCTCTTTCTTGTGAGAGGAAGAAAAAGTTGTCTTCTCGTTTGGGTGTTATAACAGTAGATTGGTTGGTTTGTTTATCTCATTTGGTTGACAAAAAGAGGATTCAGAAAACTTTGTTTATTTCTTGTCCTGCTGAGAGAAACATTGTTCAGTGAAAGCCAGCTGTGGGAGGGCTAATTGAGGGACAACAGATGATTGCTTCACAAGCTTTGCCTGCTGCATGCAGCAGTGCTCTTTTGCTAGGAGGGCAGGACCATGGGGCTATTGCTGCCACCCTGAAAGCCAACAATGGATTGCACCTGGGCTGGATGAAGAAGTGAGCTGCCTGAATGCACTTCTTGAAATGACAGCCTGTCATGTAGCTTAATTAAGGCCTCTCTCCAAAAGGGATGTCTTTAACTACTGCATGGATTTTTAAAGCTTGTCTATTCCCCGGAGAATGTAGGCACCCACTGGAGATCAGAGCTTGTGTCTATTCTTTTCCTGCCACAGGGCAAGAGCAATTCTGAAGTGTGACAAAGCAGATGGAAAGGACTTGTTGAATCAAATGCTAGACAAGTTCGTCCGCTGTCCTCATCTACTAGAACAAACAGCGAGCGTGTCTGTGTGTATGGGAAGTTGGTGTGTACATGCTTGCTTTCTACAGGAACTAAAATTAAAAATGAAAAATCCTGAAGTCTGAGGTTTTCCTTTTGCAAAGCATAGCGGGAGGCAGATAACCACCCACTAATGTCCTAGTTGTCAGAAAAGAAAAATCTTATGAGAAGAGTCTGAGAGTCTGGGTTTGCTTAGCATGGGAAAGCAATGACCTAGTGTGTAGCTTCTAGCAGTCTCCAGAAGGGTTAGAGACAGGCTTTTCTCAGAGTAGCATAAAGGAAAATGCCAGCAGCCACAAGTTGCAACAAGGGAAATGCCAACTTAATACAAGGGAGAAAAGTTTTATGCTAAGACTGGAATAATACTGGCACAGAGGCCTGGCATAAGCAGCCTTGGAAATACTCAAGAATCAACAAGACAAGGCCCTGAGTAACCTGATGTGATTTTGAAATTAGACCTATTTTAGGCAGGAGGTTTAACTGGGTGATCTCTAGAGGTCTCCCAGTCTTAATTATTCTGTGATTTTATGATTTCTATGGTGCTGCTGCTGCTATTCATAATGTTAATTGTAGTACACCATATGTAGCAGGTTTACTGAAAGGGAGGGGTCTAATAGCTGTGTTAGCAGAATCATCCTCAACTTATAGGCAGGTCAAACATTTTTTGTTCTCTTTAATCTTGCTGAGATGCCATAGTGTTACCTCCAGAACTCAAAACATTGGAAGTTTAATTATTTTACGTGTGGAAGGATAGATTGAAGAGCTGGAAATGGTAGCCCTTCAGTCATGAACCAGAAGAACCATTTACCAGTTGGCTCAGGGCATGAATTAATTACTTACTGGTTATCCTGAATGTAGTATTCTTAATGCTTTGTTAATGTCCCTGCAATTAAGTGCAGGCTTCTCTTGAAAGGAGCTACGGTTTGCAGTACTCTTAAGAAGGCTGGAAGAATTGTATTTGGCAGCAAACTTTAATGTGGCAGTTGTTTTTTTGTGCTAGAGCCTAAATGTAATTTCTTCATACATAATGCACTCAGCTTGTGAAGTGGTGCAGTCTGCCTCTTCTTTTTGTGCCTGTGTTCAACTAGACAGGAAAATATAGCTAAACTGGTAAGCTTTAGTAATCTAGTTTGTGAGAGAGCAAGTGCAAAGTTGGTCCATCTCTTTTTCAGCCTTTTTTTTTTTTGCAGTTCACTGACACATCTTGCTCTGTTTTTCCCAGAGACCCCATTTAAAACCAATATTCAGGGTTATTAACTTTTTCACTGAGAAAGTAGGCTTTATGTAATTACACAAGAGAGACTACCTCAAATGAAGTTTATAGCTTACAATTGAAAATTCTATAGGGTTTTTTGTGGTATTAAGGATTGGTGAGGGAGTATTTGATACATGTGCCTTTAATAGAGCTAAATGTGATGAACAGGAGTGATTAATTCCAGAGGTGTGTTTCTGCTGAAATCCGCACCTTTCCTTGTTTCTCAGGGGTTGTCGTGCAGGCACAAGAAACCTTGAGTTCTGCTCACCCAAACTGCGCATGTTAAGACACTGCTATTTGCATTTCACCCTGTTTTTACTGGAATGGTAAAATGCACAATGTTGTTCATGGACAATGATTGGTTGACATGCCCAAACCTACTCTGATGGTTTCAAAGGAGTTTAAGAAATACTTTGTTTTGTGCATATCTGACATTTTTCTTGAGGATTATGATGCAAATGTGTTGTCAAACTTATTTTTATTTCTGCCGCTTGTTCACCATAGCTCCAAATCAACTGTCTGCTAAAGCACTTACTGGTAAAGTTGTTATCTTAGAATATTTGTGGAGATAAAGATCAGTCCACTGGTGCCTATAAAGTGAATGAGTTCTAACATTATGGTCTCATTTCCTTACTTCATTGTGTTTGGCCCTTCTGCTAGCAGTACTTGCTTGTCATCTGGAAAGGTTTAAATGGCCATCCTATGTCTAATATGCTGCCATGTGTCATCCTTTTGGATTCAAGGCTAAAGTTAGTCCAGGTTCTCAGCCAAATTGTGTAAATGGTGGATGTCGTATGCTTTGGATCTTGTGACTCCTGAAGTAAGTTAACATATTTTTGCTTCAGTAAAAAGGTGGAAAATGAACATGCAAGCTCTAGAGTTTATTGCAAGCATCCCACAGCCCCAGAATTGATTTTTATTACAGGGAATCTTACTGCAGGCCCACTATCAGTGGCAAATATGCATGGTTTTAAGTAGACTGCCATTTGCAAGACTGCTGTAGAATGTGTGTATTTGCATGCATGTCCATATTCTGGTGGACAAAGGGTAAGGGGAAAGGCAGCTACAGACTTTGTATCTCACGTCCTCTTTCTTTCTGGGTGTAGCTTCTGTCTCTAGGGTCCTAAATAATTTAGGACTCCAGGGTCCTAAATTTTCTTTCTTAGGAATCCTCTGGTATGAACACAATGTTTTTAATACTTTCTGAGTTTGATAGACTGGAGGCCACAAGTGGATTACTACACATGACTATAATAAAACTCAATTTTCAGCAGTTCAGACTTCAGTACTCAAAAGCAACAAAATATTCCAGATTTTTCGACTGAAAGGTCTGTATTCCGCCTTACAGAAGATGTAAATAAACAGTCAGTTCTGTCAGTTTGTTGGTTTAGTCGCTGTTGCTGTGCTTAGTGGATCAGAATTTTTCTGTTCTGGCTTAAGGCAAAATTCCCTGTTCGGCTCTCTCCTCTGGAGCTATAGCCAGGCATTTTGATCCTGTTTTTCCTCTCTCCAGAATCTTTTAATAGCTCCTTTTAGAGAAGGATATTAAGTAAGGGACAACTGCAACAGCTCTGTCGCCTTTATTAACTTACACATGGATTGAACAATATTGCTGTCTCTTTCAGTACTCTCTGGTACTTTAAAGAATAATGACTAAAAAAAAACCCTGACAAAATAATAAACAGAGCCAGGACATAAGTAAGGACAATGTCCTGTCTTAAATCCAGTTTGTCTTTGGTTTTTGTCTAAGCAAAGCAAGTCTGGGGCAATTTGCCAAGTGGTTGTGGTAAGTGCAAGTCTAAGTTGGCTGTCAAGGACAGCATCTCAGAAAGGTCTTTTTTAATAATCTGCTGCTTTCTGAGCCATCTTGTTAAAACTGGAATCTAGGAAAATTGGAGACTGCAGGTATTTACATTTTCTTTTCCTAATGTAACAAAGTATTTTTTCACTGCAAATGATAGAACAATAGCAAACTTCTGAGCAGCCACAAGAATTTGAAGTCTTAGGCTCTTCTATTAATTTGAATTGTTCTGGCTTTTGCATATTTCTATGAAACTTGTGTGAAGTCAGCTCTGACTGCACTCAAATGGGATTAATTAGTCTGCCTTGTGAGGCTTGACCTATGTTGTCTATAAGAAAGGATCTTTCTTAAGGATTGCTCTTACAGGAGTATTGTAATAGAGCAGTGCCATATATTAAAAAATGAAATCAGTTGCTGCTCTGATGACTCTTATTCAGAATGGGTGTGTTATCAGGATTGTCTTCATGCAGCAATGACTTTCCAGGGCAGAAGTATGAAGGATTTTTTAGTTTCAGTAGCAAAACTGCTGGTGGTCCTGGTGTAGGGAGTTTGGTTTTTCTTAAGTGTTTTACTAGCCATGCAGGAGTGTGAAGCTGCTTTATGTTGTTGTGTTGGTTTTGAAGTAAACTGTGGGGTTTCTTTTTTTTAAATAGGAAAATAACAGAAAGAGAATGGTGCTGGGACAGAGACATAAATACAGCAGGTATTTTGAGCAGGTCTGACTCACCCTACAGAGGTGTTGCAAACAGGCTTTGGTGCTTCTGTAACCCAGAACTCATTTCCGTGGTATAAATGATGCAGCACAGAGCTCCTTAAAAATGCAGATGATAACTTGGTTGCTTTGTGTATTTTATCTGTTACCAATAATCAGATTTCTGGGAAAAGTGACGCAACATTAACACCAGCAAGGGTTCAGTGAAGTAAGAACGAACAGAATCGAATTCTGCAGAGCTTCTGCTGTTACTGAAGCTGCAAAGTAACAAGCTAATGCTCTGCACAGCATTTCCAAGCAAAAAGTGTAGCAAAATTGAAATCAGATGTGGTGACAAAGCTATGTCCCAAGGCCAAACTGGGTGGTGGTCAATAATCAGGAAATGTAGCATAATTTTATGCATCGTAAGTTTACAAATCAGAAAAAATATGTTTAATTCTGCCTTAATTGATGGCAAAAAATGGTTTTCTCTGCTTTTAAAGCTGCCTGAAACTGCTGGTATCTTGAATTTTCAACTATAATGTAAGCGTCCTATGTAAAGATACTGCACGAGCTCCCTTTCTCACACTGAATCTAAACCACTGCTCACTGCTAATACATTGCAGAAACAGAACACAAGCTTTAAACCTCTGCAGGTGAAACAAGTAAGACTTAAGGTAGTTGCAGAAGTTCAAAGACATGTAAGAACCAGACACAAGTTTTAAAGGATCCTTCAGGGACCAAAGCAAGCAGGGATTTACTCTGGAGATCCCAAAAAATGTGGTGCTGACATGGTGTTTCTCTGCCTCTTGTGTTCAGTTCTGCTAGGTATCCAAATGTATGTCCTCTCTAGTGTTTTCTGTCTTAACTCAGGAGAGCCTATAAATTGTTAATACATTCCTCTTAAGCTATGAAGTAGTTACTGCACAGAACACTGGTGCTATTTCAACAGCTGTGATAATGTGTTTGTTTTGAGGGCTGCATAACTCAGAATAAATGTTTCATTAAATGTGTTATGAATGATGTATTTAACAACTAGAGCAGGTCAATAATCTTTAGAATTGAATTTAGTTTTTTTTATTAAAGATTGCCTATTTCAGTGCTGAATAGTAAGGATGTGGTGCTATAGACAGATGCTTCATATGGTTTGTTATGAGTACTTTATTAAATAGCTATTCAATAGTTGTATTTACCAAATGAACTTAATTTATTGTATTTATTTTTTCCAAGGGTTTCACAGTTCATTGTAAATGATTTATTGAGCATATGTAAACCAGTTTAGTAAGCTATGTTCTGTCAGTTAAAATGAATGCATTGCTAGTATGGCTTAGTATTGCTAATGTTTTGTAAATTGTTTGAACAGTGTTTATAAGTTACTGAAACATCATCAGAAAACACTTATTTATGCCCTGCTTCTTAGAGGCCATTGTAGACAACTTTGCAAACGTTGCATTCAATCTGTAGGGTATGGTGTTTTCTGTAGCTCATGCTTACTGATAAAAGTAGTTTGTGGGGATTTGTCCCATATACTATAGTATAGGTGTTTTCTTAGGCAGCAACAATGAATTCAACAATGCATGTGAAAAAGTTGACTGTAAAACCAACTTCATAGGAACCATCCACCACAGAAAAGCAGTGCATGTGGCACTATGACATTTTTGAAGTTATCCTGCCTTATATTCCAGCCTAAGATATTTTAAGACTGTGGTTTGGAGGTGGCTGTTACCTTTCTCTGTGCATAGTTTCTTTTTCTTTCTTTGTACAGCATGCCTGTCAGCAAAGAAAAGATTGTTTCTTTTTGCTTTGGTGGCTGGAGCAATCTTTAGTTAAAGAATAAATTAGGCATATTCCTAAATTAAAGCTGATCACCATGGTTCTTGCTAGTATTACTGGTAGCTAGGCTATGAATATCTGAAAGAGCTAGTTTGCGTGGCAGAGTTGCACTGGTGAAGGAAATAAGAACCCAGGCAGAGAAATTGCCATTAGAAAGTCGGAAACACAAGGGGGAAATGGGACTAGGAGTTGCCTGGTGACTGCTTTGGGCCAAGGTGCTTATTGCATTCTAGCACTTGTGGCTTTTTGCTTCCTTTCCCAGCAGTGTCATGAATTAACATGTTCAATTTTTACTTTCCTTGGCTGACCCTCAAACCATTTTGATTCTCAGCCAGTTGGTCTCATCACAGTGCCAGTGTGCCCTTATCTCACTGTAGAGGCTAACTGAGACTGATTAAAGCTCTGAATGGGATTTTGTATGTGGGGCTGGCATCTGAAATAGAGCTTTTAATCATACTGTGGATGCAAAAATCATTTTTGTGGACATCATAAAACCTCCTAAAAGGCCTTAACAGAGAGGCAAGGATAAAGGGACTACAGAGACAAGTTGGGATATTTTTAAGCAGCCTGCAAAATAGCAAAAGCCCCACAACTGGATTTTGGTTGTTGGTCTGCAAAGTGCTGGTGGATCACATCTTAATAATTTATATTTGGAAAGCTTAGCTGAAAGTACCTTCAGAATGTGCAGCTGTATGTGGATTGCCCCCCTGGTTGTTTTGTGGGTTTTTTTTAAAGGAAAAAACCTCAAAATAGGATGAAAATTCATTCAGAGTTGTAGCACAGAAACATAAACAAATGTCAAAATATTTTCTCAAGGACTATATCTGGAGAGAGCATCCAAATTGGAAGTGTAAGATGCTATGCTGGGTGCATGACAGGAGAAATAAGAGTAAACATGAAAATCATTTTCTCTTTTTAACTCTACCTTGGGAGAAGAGAGAGGCAGCAGACAGTGATAGTGTTAGAAGCATCATGTGTTGCACTGTTATTACTGAGAGTATGGAAGAGCAGGAGGTTGCTCACTCTTTCAGATAAAAGTGAAGATGTTTGTATTGGTAGGTTATGTTAGAATACAAAGCACAGGTGGGTAAAACACATCAATTTCTGAACACCATCTGGTGCTAAAAAGATGGTTTACAATCCATACGTTTAAGCAGAATAATGAAGCATTGAAGATTTTTGCCTACATCTTCTGCTTTCTCAAAAAGCTCCAAAATCAAACCAACCCAGCCCTTCATAATTGCATAAACTAATCACTGTGTGTTTGTAGCAGCTTCTTCCGTAGCTCAGTAGCTTTTGTTCTCCTTTCAGCTTCCTCCTTTTTTTGTATTTCACACAAGCAGTTGCTCTACAGTGTTGCTAGTACAGATTTTCTGCACCTTTTGTTAAACTAATGACTCTAGGCTGTGGTGTCTTGAAATCTACATTCAGAAAAGAGCTTTCAATATAATAACATTGTAAAAGACTAGATTCCGCTTCTAAGTTGATGAGTTAGCTCAGGCATGCGGGAGAAATATCCTTTCTTGTGCAGATCTCTGCTTTCTAGTTTAGCTATATTATGATGCACTTATTGAGTCTGTAAGCAAATGGGATGCTGTAAGACCTGTTGTCATTTGTATTAGTCATAATTATAATTAATCCATGACATCTTATTCCACTCCTGGTACACTAACACAGCGTCCAGCCTGAAGGAGACTGGTATCAAGTCTGGTTGTGCATGTGAAAGGCTGGCTTTTTCTGTCCTGACTCCCTTAACCCTGCTCCTCCTGCTAGAATGTAAAGGCTGTGTAGGTGACTTGGGTGCATTCAGAGTCTTTAGGATCACTGATTATATTCTAACATGTCAGTTACTGACTGAATAGCTCAGTAATTTGGCTTGTTAAGGTCCAAAATTAATTCTGTCTCTTCTCCTCTCAGCTATTTTCTACTGATGCTCGCAAAATCTGCTTTCCCTCTGATTCAGCAAATGGATATGCAAAACGCTTAAATTATTTTCTTTGGATGGTGACAAGACAAATATTGTAAACCATGCACTGGCTCTGACAAGTATGGGCTTGAGCCAGAGCTCACAATAGTCGATGGAAAAAAGCTCATTGACTGAACTCAATCCTTTTGCTAGCAGAAAAGGGGATGAAATCAATGGGATAAGAAGTCATGCTTGTCTGATATTGCATGAAAAAAATTGTGCCTAATATATTAGGAGATTTGTCAGCTTGTGTTATCAGCACTGTCAACAGCAATATGTGTACCATTCTTCTCAGTGCATTGACATTATTTGGGTTAGATTTAGCCTTGTGCCTTATATTCATTTATTTGCATCCATCTCCGATGCCTCTGATCCTTGTTTTATGCTCCTGCCTTGCTCTCTTCCCTTTTTAAGAATGTGTGGTATTGACAGATGTTACAATAAGAGTTCTGTTTTCTAAAGACCATCCTCTCTTTCAGCTTCTCTTGTTTTCAATTTGATTTTTCAGCTACCCTGCTCTTTTCCCTGGATCCAGTATATCTATTGCTTGCCATGTTCCTATCAAAACCAGACAAACAACAAAAAACAACATCCCCAGCCCCCCACCGCACAAAAATCCCTCCAAAACCTATGAATCCTACTTTTTACATCGTGGGAATTAACCAGTTGGTGATGACTTGGAGAAAAGGCTCTTGGATTCCTGATGGCAGATACCACATAGGAGCGCGCTGACATCCATCATGTGAAAGCTCTTGGGTCCTATTTCATACAGTATAATGGTAAAATCTGCATTATTCCTGTCTGTCTGGTTATTAGTAGATGTGTATCTCTGTCATAACCGCTTCCCTTCTGCTGTAGAATGGCCCAAATGGTGGCTGGCAGTGGTCTTTCATTTGGTTTTGTTCTTCAATGATCTATCAGCAATTTTTGCCGGAGAGTCTTGATCCCAGATAATGGGTGGAAAGAGTTGTGGAGAGAGTTGGGGCAACAGGTTTGTTTTTTTCCTTAGCTGTGAACCTGCTTTCACTAGCCTTGCATGTGTAGCTGTCAGGACAATTGGAATTCAGGCCCTGAATCTCTTACGTGAAGAATATTGACCAAAAAGACTAATAGGTTCCAGAGACTGTTCTATGGATAGGTTTTTTTTGCGGCTTGCTCCTGTCCTCCCTCAAGGGAGTCTGGTTACAGGCATAAGGAGGTGGTTGAGATAGTGGCTATCCAAACCCAGTGTGAGCTGTTAATCGGGCACCTAAAGAGGGGCCACAACCAGATTGCTGCCAGATGTTTGTCTCAGCACAGATTTGCAAGCTGTGAAGCCGGATCCCTGCCAGGACTGTTAAGGTTAGACATCAAATATTGGAGATGGCATTATGTTGGCCCAAAGGGTAACATTCCAGAAGCTTGTGAAGCTTGGGATTTAAAAAAATGAAATTCAGGATTGCTGATTCCTGTTCTCATTTTTGAAAAGCAGTTGAAGCATCTGGGCACACAATAAGAAACATACTCAGTGCTTGATTTATGTTTCTTTGACATCAGTGAAAATATAGGTCATAGGAGCCTGTATGTTTTTTTTATAAGGATCCCAAAGCCTCTGACTTGTTTTTCAAGTATCTTACTTGAAGTGGTGTTTATTTTGAAGGAGGTAGTTTAAATAGGTACTTGCAGACATGATGAAGTATTTTGCAGCTGCTGTGTGGGGTGCTTTGAGTGGTGAGACATGGAAATCTGAGTGTTCCCATTCCCACTTCTGTGCAGGTGCTTTAGGGCTACCAGCAGGTATTGATCCCATTCATGTCACAAGCAGTTCTAGTCCTGTATTCATCCAGAATGATGCTTGGATCCTCATGAGGATGTTTGAATATCATTGTAATGATAAGCATGTAAATTAAGTTGATGCACATACAAGACGGGTGTGAAAGGTGAGACCAAAGGCATACTTGGCAGAAGTAAAAGACCAAAGCAAGCATCAGACAGTGCTTCCCCCACTCTCTCACAGCTCACAACAGTTTGGAAGGGGAGGCCTCTTGAGCCAGTGGTGGTTTCTCTTTATAACCCTTAGCAAACTTCTTTCAGGCACTTGAGCAGTCTTCTCATGAGACTGCGTAGTTTTATCATGTACTCTGTAAGGGATATCACAGCTTAAATAAGCCACATGCACAGAAAGCACCTCTAATTTTGCTTGATGCCTCCTATTTATTTTCTTGAAAGGGACAATGAAAAACTATCCCTCCTCAGCCTCTCCATACCACTTCAAATACTATTTCCCCAGCTTCTAACGGAAGGAAGCTATTCAGCATAGCCTCTCAGTGCAGTCTAGAGAAGCCCACCATTACCTGAAGTGAAGCTCCTCTTTTGGTAAAAGGCATACTACTTTGGAAACTTTGAGTGTAGAAGACGGTACTATAGTGTTCTATATGATGAAATATGGTGGCCACCTGGATAACATCTTTAGATGTTACATGGATATTTTCTGTTTAAAGAGGTCGCTAGCTCTTTAAAGTCACAAATGTGGTTATTAGAGATGTGAACTTCCTTTGTTGCTTACCTGTATCCTGCACTTTACCTCTTGATCAGGTTGTTTTCCCAAATATGAGCCAATGTGCTTTTATTCACTTCTCTCAGTTTTTGAAATACTGAAATACTGTTTAAAGAATAATACTCTTTTACAATGAGAATCAACCAACGTCTTGTAAACGTGTAAGAGCACTCCTTAAGTAATTTTGCTTTTTTTTTGTTTATTTTTAGATGTCAGATAACGCTGATGTTAAACTGTTTGCATGGCTGCATTAAGAAAACTTCGTAGTAAATAGTAAAGCATTACAAAGGCTGCAAGTTACATTTAAATATTAGCAAATATTTTAAAGGGTATTATTCTGTTGAACACTTTTACAAGGAATGTCTGCAGCCTTCAAGCTAACTCTTCAAGTCCCATCAACATCTGTTGCTTGTCAGTAGTGGTTCATAGCCTCATGGCTATGAAATAGATTTGTATTTTCTCACACTTTAAAGAGTCTGACTTCTTGATCTTTTCCTAAGCCTTCCCAAATCCTAAGCTTTCTGGGCAGCTCATAGATGTTATTGGGCATATAAGAAAAATTAAACTGCTGTGAAATTGATCTATTGTACCATACTGAGTTAGCATTGGGTCATGTTCCTGGAAGAAGTTTTATTGACGAAAATACAATCTAGAAGCAAGAATTATGTGAATGTCTTTGCAATAATGTGGAAGGCTGTAGTTAGCTGAACAGGTCCATCTATATACTTTTGGTGCTCCCTTGTCCACAACAAACGTTCTCCATTCCAGGTCACTAACACTGTATACCTGTGCATTTATTTAATGCTATGGCAAGTTTAGGTTTATTAAAATATGGCTATAGGCCAAGGAGAGGCATCCTCAGTTCCCCTCTCTGTGAGTGAGGTCAAGTGACTTGACCTTTCTTTGTCTCAAAATGTTATTTTCTGTCCTTACTGGAGGACAATGCCAAGGTGAAAAAAAAATGAAACCAAACCTGAAACCAAACCACAGAAAGCAACATTAAAAAAAAAATCTCCAAAATAAAAACCCCAATCCCCAAACAAATGTCGGAGGAGTTTTGAGAGAATAGCACAAGATCAGTGCCAAGTAGAAACATCTTTCCTTCTTGCTCATGAGCTGCCTGAAGATCTTTCCCAGGAGTCCATACAGAATGGCATGGTTTAAAACATTAGGAATACATCAAAGTCTTTCTATCACTTAAATACTCTAAATTATTCATTGCAAGGTGTGACCCAGATTTCTGACTTCTTGCCTACTCCAAAGCTTTTCTCTGAGGTACTTAAAATGAGGGTTCAAGAAAAGCTGCCCTTTAACCTATCTTTGCAATGCAGATGCAGGATTTCTGGAGGTGTCACAGGGCTTCTGATGAGGAATGGCCAGCAGGATCCTGTTTTGTGCTGTGGAAAAGTACAAGGAGTACAATAGGCTTTATTATTTTGCTTTCATGTGGTAAACAGAATGAATTCCATGATGACAATCCAGGGGCCTTTGTACATCCTGTGCTTGGAGTTCAGACCTGTCCTTTGTTCTTGTTGCAGGGAGTAGTTTTTGAGGTATCATTATACCACAAGGAAAATTTAGATAGCTGTAGATGGGTGCTTCCCACCAAAAAAGCACACATAAACAATAAACTGTAACTTGTAGGTATAACTGGAGGTGGAGGAGTGGTGGACATGGCATTGTTTCCATGTCATGTTCAAAACTGTTAAAGGGCTGCCAGGACCAGTTAGGACGTTTATAAATAATACGTATTTTTTCTGTTACCCCATTCAGTTCACCTTCTAGGGCAGGGAATCCCCAAATGTACTCACAGCTGACAGAATTCCAGTAGCTGATGTCCTGTCAACAGTCCTCTTAGGAGATCTCATTTCTGAATCTGTGATCAGTGTGATACACGCAATATCCATGTGGATTTGTAGGTCAGCTGGCGCTTTGTGTTCGGAGAAATTGAGCAGAGACTGGAGCAGTTCTGCAGAGCAGTCTGTAATCCTTCATGTGAAAGAGAATTGGAAGGTTTTACATTCCCACTGCAGCAGACAGGAAAATGAAGTAATGCATATTATTGTCATAAGTAATATGCCTTAACTTGTGCGTCTTGCATTGCTTCTAGCCATTTGTAAAGCCAGAGGAGACCTGTCTGGAACAGCAGCTATTTTCTGTCATAACTGAAATTACATAACTCAGTAAAATACTGGACCTAATTCTGTTAATCTTGATACAGTGTCAGAGAAGGTCTTGGTGAAGCCTGTGATCACTGCAATAAATATTTACTTACAGATCTAAAATGGCTGCATTTTTTCACTCCGGTGAATTCTCACTTTTGTTGTTTTAAGTCAAACTCTCTAAGTAGATTGTTGTATGTAGGAATGTGGTATGTTGGAAGGAGGCAATTTTCCAGATAACTTTTGTTGTTTCCATTTGGCAGCTTTCATATGACCTTTATCCTAACCAGATATTTTTTTTTTTTCCATAATTCTTAACAATTGAATGTTTCATTCTTTGGAGCTTTCTAACTTCCATTCAGTTCCACTGACCTAGATTTTGTTGGTTGGGATTGATTGCTAGGATGATCTAAGCTGCTGCCTACTAAAGCCCCAGATTCCTTCCTTTTTCTAAGGGGAAAATTATTTCTTAACTCCTTGTTTGCGGTATTATCAGGAGAGGCAAATTCAGGTGTTTTTTAACGTCATTTTTTCTTCCTGGATAAATGATCCAGCTTAGATTTCACTTAGGAAATAAACAAGTGTAAACTGAATTTACCAAGGCAGCAAACCTACAGGAGATGTGGCAGCCCTGTGCCTTGTGCGGCAGGAAACTGCAGGGCAGGGAAATTGTTCTTCAGGCAATTGGGATGTTAACGGGTGACAGTGGCTCCGCTGGGCTTTAAAAATGTTAAAGAAAAAAAGCAGTAGGTGCTGCTTGCAGTGTGCTGTCTGTCAGTCCCCAAAGGCCTGAAGGAATGTTACTGTGGATTTGGAGATGCTCCAGAATCTCTGTGTTTGAGGGTGTCTCCCACCCCTCTTTACCTACTGCTAAAGCTGTGAGAGGAAGGAGAACACTCAGTTGCTGAAAGTAACAATCACAAGCTACCATATGTAGGAGCCATTGCATTTCTTTTTTTGCCATTTTTAAATGAGTTTGGGTATGTTTTGTGGTTTGGATTTTGTCTCAAGCTGTAAGCAAAAGCAAGAAGCCATTTTCAGAGGTCTCCTAAAATATGTTATGGCTCTCAGGTGACTAAATACCTCTGCAATCAAAATATGCAAGTTCCAAGAACATAATATATAGTTTGGTAAATGGATTGAATTTCTGGCTTGTGGAAAAAAGCAAGATGATAAATTCACTAATAAAAAATGAAGTTTCACTGTTTCTGTCAGAAATAATTTACAAATGCTATTATCTGCCTCTCAGTGTTCGCAGAGGGAACACTAAATATTGCCGTGGTCTGGAAGGGAAGTGTGTAGTAAAGAAAGGTATGTAAATACTTGGCCTGATCACAGCCCACTTCTAGCTTAATTGCAATGCTGAGGGTGTGGATACATGGGAAAGACTCTTGATGAGTTAACAGTTGCACACATGCTCTGTTAAGATTCATTCCTTTGCAGGATGAGAGGAATGCCTTGCTCCCCTGGCTTATGGCCAGAAGTTATCACAAGATTTAATGAAATTTTGTGTTATTAAAGTAGGACTCTGGAAAGGCAGTGAGTGGGTCTGGCATATGGAGACACTTGTAAAATAGATAACACCATTTGTTCTAAATTGCTCTTAGTGCACCTTGGTGTTTATGAGTTGCATTTTCTCTCTGGGAATCCCATTGGTGACAGACATGCCCACATCACAAAATATTCTGGGGAAGTCGTGCATTGTTTCTCATTAAATCCAGTCAGTGCTCCCTGTTTTTTGATTTGCCTTTTTACAAATGTGAACATCAGCAATCTCAGAACTTGCATTTTCTTTTAGCCTTTCTTAATCCATTATCAATGTTCTGCAGCATAACAGCCCATTTAACTCTGTTGTAGATAAAGCAGAGTTAGAAATACTGGTGTTTCATCTTTGGTTTTATGAAGAGTTCTGTATTTTTTTTTAAACTTTAGAATCCCCTGGAAGCACAAGGCAGAAATGAAGGTAGTTGCCATTCAGTAGGACAGCTTAGCATTTCTAGTCATGTGTCTTAGGAATTTTCTTTTAAGATACAAGGAATGATTGTTTGTCACTTCTCTTTCACTTTCAATGGACAGTACTATACTTCTAATAACACTAGATTCTTAATAACATCAGGGGTTTTCTTTAGTTGTTTTCTCAACACATATGCAGAACTGATCACATGAAGATTAATTTTCTGGTATCTGAGAACAGGCAAGAAAGCGATCTAAGAGGAGAAAGTATATACTTTTATAAATAAGTCTGCTGGAAGCTAGCTTGGGTTCAGACATTCATTAAGTGTCTACACAGGGAAAGAGGTCATCAATACTGTGAAGTCTCTTCAATCAACCCTCAAGTCTCATGGTGCAATTTAGAGCCTACTGTTAATAATATTCAGTGTATCCATGTGGTGGCAGGTAAACTTTTGAATGACATCTGTTGCTAAAGATTCCGTGATTTTAATGATTTAGATGTTTGCTGGGTCCTAATTCTGCTGCACTTTCATTTGTTTCTCCATTCATGTGGTAATTAGGCTGCTCACAGTTGCTAATTATTACTACTGTTATTTAAAGAATGTAGAGAGCAAAAGCATGTCTGTGTCCAGATGCTTTTGGAATTGTAAGCAGTAAGAAGATAAAGCTCATAAAATTCACAGTCTATCATGTACAGGATAATGACTAGAAAGCAGCTAAACCTTTCTTGTCAACCGTCTATCTAAAAGGAGAAAAAGCCTGTGTTTATGAGCAACATTCTAGTGTTTTAACCAAGAGATGAATGTCAGCATTTCCATAAATCTCCAAATTAGAAAATTAATATACTGTGGGGACCATGCAGGATGGAAGCTGATGTCTAGTTTCAGTTCTGCGCTGCTACAGAAGACAGACTGTCAAGGACCTTGTCCCACATGACATCCTTGTCTTTAAACTGGAGAGACATAGGTTTGACTGAAAAGGAGTTGGCTGGATGGTCACATCCAAAAAGTTGCAGTCAATGGCTTGATGTCTGAGTAGAGACCAACGACAAGTGGCATTCCTTAGAGGTTAGTACTGGGACTGGTGCTGTTTAATGTCTTTGTCAGTGACATGGACAGTGTGATTGAGTGTACTCTTAGCAAGTCTGCCAACAACCCCAAGCTGTGTGGTGCAGTTGGCATGCTGGAGAGAAGGGATGCCACCAGAGGGACCTTGACAAGCTGGAGAGATGAGCCAGTGCAAACCTCATGAACTTCAACAATGCCAAATGCATGGTATTCTCCCTGGGTTGGGGCAATCCCAAGCACAAACACAGGGTGGGCTGAGATTGGATTCAGAGCAGCCCTGAAGAGAAAGACATGGAGGTACTGGGTGATGAGAAGCAAAACATGACTGGGCAATGTGTACCTGTAGCCCAGAAAGCCAACTGCATCCTGGGCTGACTGGCATCAAAAAGGAGTGTGGCCTGCAAGTCAAGACAAGTGGCCATAAAGATGACTCTGGGGCTGTAGCACCTCTCCTATGAAGACAGGCTGAGAGAGTTGGGGTAATTTAGCCTGGAGAAGGCTCAGGATGACCTTATAGCAGCTTCCAGTTCCTAAAGGGGACTTACAAGAAACTGGAGAAGGACTTCTTACAAGGACATGTAGAGATAAGACAGGGTGGAATAGCTTAAAATGAAAAGAGGGTAGATTTAGACTAGATGATAGGAAGAAATGGTTTACTATGATGGGGTGAGGCTCTGAAACAGGCTGGCCAGAGAAATTGTGGCAGCCCCGTCTCTGTCAGTGTTCAAGGCCAGGCTGGGTGGGGCTTTGAGCAGCCTGGTCTAGTGGAAGGCATCCCTGCCCATGGTAGGAACGTTGGAATGAAATGACCTTTAGGGTCCCTTGAAACCTAAACCATTCTATGATATCAATGTGTAATTGCAAGGGGAAGACAAACACAAGATTGAAAGAATGAGTAATAAAAGTTATGAGAGTTTCATGTTCATCTCTCTACCTTTTCTTTAGGTCTTTTCTACCTTTCTCCCTATTTGCTTTCACTCACTCTCCCTCAGTACCTCTGAGCCTGCTCTAATTTGGGTAATTCTGGTAGCTTTAATAGACACACATTTCCCCTAGTAAATCTGGCTTCACTCAGCCTGCTTGCATTCTGGCTTTTAATGAGCGCCTGTCAATCTGAACTCTGTGGCATTAGTCAGTATGTTATCTCTGGGCATGTGTCTTTGATGCCTTTCAGTTTTTATCATCTGTGCCAAATGATGCTTTCCTACTGATGTACCAGTGTAAATAGGCCTTTATTTTCTGGAAATTTCCCTTTGCAATCTGATTTGAAGGTGGACAATGCAAACCAAGCTGAGTGTCCAGCTCACTCGTCTCTCACAGTTCCAGTTAGTTTTTTTGAGTTTTCTCCTATTAGCTTGAATGTGTTGACTGGTATTTTCTTATTATTTTTATTTGGGTCTGGTATGTGTCAGTGTTGCAGCCTGGAGGAAATATAACTTCTACAGAGCTGAGTGGGAAACGCTGGAGGAAAATGCATGTATGAGACAAGATAAGGAGTAGATTATTTTGCATTGATTTGACTTTACCTGCTCATGTGCTTCAGAACATAAATTCAATGAAACAGCTTGGAAGAAAAATATTATGTGTCAGGAATAGGCAAAGTTATGAGGTGATAAGGCAAAATATGATGTTTCAGAGTTTAAAACATCATCTTTCTCCATTGCATACTGCGCGATGTCTGCCAGTTTTCACACAAGAGGGCGCTCTTGGAATTTTAAAGGAAAAATTAGGCTCTCTTAAAGCCTTTTTTTACCCGCATGTATATTTTAACATGTCATTTTCCAAGCTGTCATGATTAATAAGGTTCTGTCTCATAACCTTAGAAAGTGGTGTGCCCCTTCTATATTTACCTTCATAATGATTAATACAAAAATAACTGTTCGTATTACAACTTTTTAACCACTAAATCCACTCTGTAAGAAGGGCTGATAGCAGCAAAGCTGAACAGCGCAACCATGCAGATTTTGATAACAACTGTGTAAATAGTGGGTAATCACTCTTGTGTGAGATGTAATATTTGAATAGCATCATTCAGAAATATGACCTAGTTTTAGCTTACTTGACAGAGCAAATCCTTATATTGGGAAAGTCATATTACATTTCTAGTACATGGAGGAAAGCATCTGCTTTTAGGCTAATGTAGGAGAAACCCCAATGAGAAATCAGAATCTCCAAAGGAAAATCGCATTGGGAGGGTTGTTCTGTATGTAGATCTATCTATCTGATCTGTCTATTCACCTATTCATTTATTTATTTTTAAACACATTAGTATGTTCAGTTGGAGACCATTGTATTGGGTTCAGTAAAAACAGGGTTGGAGGTCAGGCCTGTAGATGAAGAGCTTGCAGTGCAATAAGAAAATATGGTGATACATTAGTGAAAGGTGGAAATTCCATTTCCTACCGAGTTCCTGTCATCTGTTGTCACTTAGGTATGATGATTCTTGAATGCTCACTAGTCTGGTTATGGTTCAGGCTGGATGACATTGATCTGAAAGGCAGTGTAGGTTGTTAGCATCACCCTCTGATATCCCATTTCCATGGTAAGAAATGTTGAATGTTGATAAGAGAATACCAACTTCCAGGAAAGACCAATGTGTTAAATCTGGTTCTTGCTTTTTGGAGCTTACGAGAGCAGGTTCTTCCACTTCTCCAGAAATGTCAACACTTTCCTATGAGTTTCTTAGCTCCTACCTACACTGTTTTTAAAGGGAGAACACTTGCTAAGCGGAGTACAAACCATAGTAAAACAGCTGATAATGCACTAGTTTTGGAATGTAGTATTATGCCTTTTATGAGTACTGAGGCAGGCAATATTTTTCTCTTAATGTCTGGATATGCAGATTGTTGCCCTGTCTTTTAGATAGGAAACTGTGGAAGTGATCAGTCTCATCCTCGCTTTCCAAGTGAACTATTCTATGTATTGTAAACTTACTGTGTAAACAGCCATAAATAATCACATTGCTAGTGCTATAGCTACACAGTCCTGGTAAGTTTGAGGATGTTTTTCAGTGTCTATAAAAATGAATGATTGCTTTTGGTACGGCATTTAACATACAACCTCTATTTTTCTCTGGTAATGAAATCTGTGGCCTAGTAAGCTAATGTGTTTAAGACTGCTTGCTGTTAATTCACCTGCTTTGCTTATCTTCTGTCTTTCAGACTCAGTTACTGGTCTTGTTCTTCCCCTATTCATAGACTTACAGGACTGAAAAGGACCTCGGTGATCACCTCTGATCTTGCCTTAGGGCAAGATTAACTACATTGGTCCTTCGCATGGATGATTGTCTAACGAGTTCTTAACACCTTCCTTAAGGCAGGTCTTGCAGGTTAAAATACTGTATTTCATTAAAGTTTGAAAATGTTGTCCTTATTGGTCTTCTGAAACTTAATCCTTTTACTATTTGTACCGTCTAATGGGCACAAAGAACAGTAGCCTTTTATGTATTTGAAGCATATCACATTGTCCTCTCTCCTTTGAATTAATTGAAGCATTTACCCTAGTCTTTCCTCATATCTTTTTTCAAATCTCTGGTCTGATCATCCTCACTGCTGATCATTATCTTTATTCCTCATTTAATTTCCATTTTTTGGATGAGTTACATGCAGAAGTGAGAATTATATTTTAACTGTTATTTTATAGTCTTGAAGGAGAACAAAATATTTTGTAGATACTTCTTACTAGAAGTATATTTCAGTTTGGTATTTTCAGTTTGATATTTTCATATTATTAATCAAACTGCCAGTCTGATGATTCCAGTCTTAGGTTTCCTTTATAAACCAGCTAACCCCATGTGTCTTGATTAGTTATATGTACTCCATCATAGAAATACAGTTCTTCTATTTGTTCTAAAATGGGGGTATCAGAACTTTGTACCATTTGCTGTCAGTTTAATAGTATCTTAATATTTTCAATAGTTGCCACACTTACACAATGTAAATTGATAATTTTCTTTATCTTTAATCCACCATGACAAGGAGCTGTAAAATTCCCCTCACACCACTCCTTAGCATTAGTAGTTAAACTGAAAGCTAGCAATAATATATTAATGACCTTTTTTCTGCTTATATTACACTCCTAAAATTCCCTTTTTTTTAATGGAGATTATCGAGTTTGTGATTGAAATTTCTGTAGTACCTAGACTTCTTTGCTTAACCTAGATCATTAGATGCTATAATCACATTGCTGCTCTACTCTTTAATTAGACTACTGTTATTTCCTTTTCACTGGAATTTTAAACATAGCAATAAGATGAAAAATGATATTTTGTGGGATTTATTTTGAGAAGCAGAAGACTTAATGTTTTTCAACTTCTCAATCTGTCAGATTGAAGTAGGTGTTGTTAAAAACCAGCTTGTCTTTTCATATTTGTTTTACATTACCTGTTTCTTGCCATGAATTGCGAGAAACAGCTCTCTCTTGTTTCACATTTCTGATCTGAGGCCCAGGCAAGCACAACACATTAGAAACAATCAAAATGTTAATGTAATTTTCAATTACTTTGAGTCCAGCATTAGTGCTCTCTCTTTCTAGAGAATGACCTTCATTTTTGTCCCTGCTGGGAAGAAATCTTCCTTAGGCAACTTCAGGCCATAATATGCCACCGGTTTTTAAGCAGAATTCCCAATTGATTTCTTCAGGGAGTTCCACTTAAAATGCGACATCACGGCAGAGCTCAGTCTAGTTACATATATCAAATGAAAGGATGCAATTCCAATACATTCTTGAAGCTGGCATCTAAGCTCCAGTGGCCGCTAGAGGGAATGAGAGATCTCAGACTGTTTCCTTTGCAAAAGAAACGTTTTTCTTATTAGCTTTAGATTAATCTTCTAAGGAATAACTCCTAATCTGTATCTTTTCCCATCATATGAGCATTAAGCATATGCATAAATGTTTGTAATTCTTAGCTCCACTGTGTGTTTTCTCGATCTTCAACAGAAACTAGGTTGGTCTTTCAAGCCATCAGTACAAAACCAAAACATTCTAATTAAAGAGGTGTGGTGTTTTTTTCCCCCGTCCTCTGAGAGCTCTAGAACTACTGGCAAAATATTGGATCAGTGTTGTAAACTGTTGGGCCTTCATTTATAATACTGTCAGACTGTTTATGCCAGCCCCTAATGACTACAGAACAGTAGACATTTTATGTTACTGAAAAATCTAAATTACAACCCAGACAGGTTGACACTGATGCTCCAAAGTGCAGGCTGGCAAAATTATAATGCCTATTCTCAATAGAAAAGAGGTGTCAAATTCAGTTTCACTTAGGTACTGATTGTAATTTGCCTTTTAGCTCCAGGGTGCTACAGAAACAATCCTCTTGATTTAGCTCTTGAGGTGTCTTCTCTTCACTTTTTGTTCTGTCTCTACATAAGTGTAGTGTACATAAGTTCATGTGTTCCTTTCAGTTTCTAGTTACCCATTCCCTTTAAGTGTGGCTTAATCTTACACAAACTCAGTATGTTCTGTCTTTTAGCTATCGTTAATCTCAAAGATGCATCATGAATTGAGCATGGGAATGTTTGAAATAGATCAGGGCTCCAAGAATTTGGTATGTTTTAGGCTTGCAAAAGGATTAACAGGACATGAACAAAACCCCAATGTTTTCTGGATTGAAATATATGTTGTAAGACTCAGTAAAGCCTGTGTTTCTTCAAAGAAACTGAGGGAAAAACTAGGTTTTGAAGGTTAGAATAACTTAGGGTCCTACATTTATTTCTATAGAAGTTAACAGAAGCACATGTATGAATAGGAATTGTGAGATGGGTGGTTCATCAATGTGGAGTTTGTCCTCATTGATGAACCACCAGAATGATATTATGTGGAGCGGTTCAGCATCTTAAAAAAAAAAAAAGTTAATTATCTGACGCTGTACTCTACAACATCTGTTGAAGTTCATACTAATGCTAGTCTCAAAGTGCTTCAAAGAGTAGCCATTAAGAGTGAATAATGTAACAAACACAACAACTGAAAAGCTTGGTTTTAATACCTCTTTTGAAGTGGGAGGAGGAATGATATCGGGCAGAAAGTCCCAATAAGAAATCCCAATACTGAGAGATTTTGAGGTGTGTTGATAGTAGCTAGTGTAATCACAAAAAATGGTGGGCATGCTGTTGCAGCCTTTTCAAGATGAATAATGTTACACTTAAGAAGTAACTTAGGATGAATTTGCTGATAAACCAGCTTTTAGAAGGTCTTCAGTATGTACTTGCACTGGCCCAAACGATCTTCAAGAAATATGTGCCTGCCCAAAAATAAATAACTTCGGACTGGTTTATGACTTTCAAAGTACATGCTAATTTAAGGAGAATAGATTTAGATATCTTTTGTTCTGAAATAAGTCTCACATAACCTTAGTATTTGTACAGTGTATATTTGGATCACTTGTGAAAATTAACATGAGCCAAATTGTTACTCTGTGCAAACATTTACTAAGGGCAATGTGAAGTGTAGTCTGTAGTTTGACAGAACTTAAAATGCCAATTAGAAATGATGACTTATTTAATGCCAACAGGCCATACCCTGCAGTGCTTACTCAAGCAAAATTCTAATTGACACCAGTGGGAGGTTTGCTGAAGTAAGAACACTGAAGAGAGCAAAAGGCATAAGCAGAGGCACAACCTCAAATATTACTCCAGGCATTGTAAGGGGAAGCATTTTGTATTCCCTGGCACCAGTGAGAAAACTGTGTTGTTTACAGATAAGGATTGGAAAAGCGGGGATATCTCTGTCTATCCAGAATTCCCTGCAATTCTAGCTCCCTTTAGAGGATGTTTTTTGCTGAAAGCTGACTTTTCATTGAAAACTACCATTTTATTAACAATGAAATATCTCATAAGCTTGTATGGGTTTTCCCAAATGGGTATGGGGTGGTGAAATGAAGGGTAGGAGGAGAGATGGCATAAAAAAGTACCCATGAAAATTAAAATTTCACAAAAACCTTTTCTTTTTGAAATGTCCTCATTTAGTGATCTTCTAATTTTATGAAGTGAAAGCTGATTCGTATTTGAACTACAATGTATCTAAAGAAAACATGAAGTTGCAAGCAAACAAAAATTATAATTTCCATTTTTATTAGGCTTTATTTAGGGGCCTTCTGGTTCTCCACATCCTGATCCCAGAAGCTGGAAAAACCTTTTCATTGTGAGCTAGTAAGGTATAGAGGACATCACCTGAATGATTGTTGTTCTTTGTTGTCCTTCTCTGTCCATTGTTTGTCCATTGCATTTATGTGCTCTTTGAACTCAAAATAAGCTGTCTGTGCAAGTTCTTGGTTGCTCCTACCTGAGATGTGTTGACTAGACAGACAAGTTGGAAGGGTTTTGTCTGGATTCACTGTGAGATTTTGTCCTAAATGCTTTTGACGGCACCAAAAACCCTAGAGAGCAAACCTGATAGATTACTATTGACTGATAGATTAGTTGGTTTGTTTGGTCTTGTTTTTCAGGTAGTAAGTTACTCTGTATTCAGTGTGTACCTACAAGTTATAGTGCTTTAGTTACCTTTATTTTTAATAATTGCTTTCATTTAATAGACTACTTATACTGTTTCTTTACCACTGCATGTGAATCAGCAGAATAACTTTATTACAGACTGATATGGAATGAAAGGTGTGGTAAGATGCTAACCTAAAATAGTAAGAAATGCTTCTAGAATTTTGAAGAAGACAGAACAATTTCAAACTCAATTTACTTCTGTTTATATCTATATATATACATATATGTAAAAGATAAAAGCTTTAATGTGGCTGACAAATTAATTTGTAATGGTTTATATACTTCTTTAGTAACCTCTCTTCTACCTTCTCCACTTTGTTCTCAGGAAACAAAAATGTTTTAAGAATGAGAAAGAAATGAAACTCTGAGCTTACATGGTGCTTTGGAAGAGCATTGCCGTTTCTGCAATAAATACTGTGTTTTCTGCAAATTTATTGTATCATTGTAAGCAAGCGATGTCTTGCTCAGATTTACCATCTTTGTGGCTTTATTTTTAAAAAAGTCTCTTGATTTCTGCTAGTTCTCCAGAGGGATAATTAGATTATCTATATCTGGAATAAACAAATTACTGTTTAACGGCAGCTATTGTTCCAGCAGCAGAGATGTCAACTGTTGTTTTGATGTTAAAAGATTTAACCAGAGGGCATGGGCATGTCAAAGGAACACAGTCTCTAAAGGTTACATGTTCCATGCTGGTTAATATGTTTTTTAGCCCTTCTAGTCTCCATACTAGAGGGAAAATGGCAACTCTGCGTTGGAAGGCTGAGCATTAAGTTTAGAGTATGTGCAACTGTAAATAACAGCTCTGTTTTTATATGTGACATCTCTGTCTCAGTGGTATCTTTCTAGAGCAAAGAGTATCGAAGCTATCTCAAACCTACTAACTTTTGATAAATCTTGGGCTTTTTCCTCCATGTTGTGACCTTGTTGTTTAAATTAGAGATATTTAAGGGGAGTGTTTAGTTGATTTAGAGCTCCTTACTCAGTGGCGTCTGAGACTAAACTTTAATCACTAGAAATATTTTGTGCTAGATTTTGACATCAACAGTGCTGTATTTTGCAAGAATTATACTGTAGGAAGACTTTGTCCTCGATCACTGCTAAACGTAAGAAATGTGTAGTTACTGTAAATTCTGTTTTTCTTTTGCAGCATGACACAAGTCCATTGGGACTAGGACAATCATTGAACTACCATAAATCATGGTATCAGTAATAAATAAATTGGATAATAACCCTGTTTAGGTTGTGCTCAAAAGAAAGGTTTCATACTGCTGTGTCCCTGCTCCCAGCAGCTGCTTTAAATGATGCCAAAGACTTTCTTAATATTATGCAAGTCTGTAACATTTACCTGGCTACATTTAGATTTTAGCGTTTAATATGCTTAAAAGCCAGCAATTTTTGAAAGTTCATTAATGTTTACTGATGAATCCTGCGATTATAGAGAACTAATTTTAAATTAAGAATTTATTTTTGTCAGCACATGTTATAGTAAAGGTTGTAGTTTGTTTTGTTTGTTTTTTTTTTTTTTTGTAATAGGAAACTTCAAATTTTTGCAGGCTATCAACAATATTTTCTGAATCCTGAGGTGTATTGCTCGTGTTGTTTCATGGAGTTTCTTGCATAAGGAAAGGTCTAATGAAATTTGGCACCATTAATATAGCACATTGAAATATAATACTGTGTGGTTCAGTGAAAACATAAAAAGCCATCCCAGACTGACATTAAATTTAAAATGTGAACAAACTCTCACCAATAATTGTTTTTGTAGTACTTATTCAGTATTTGCTTATCAAACACTTTCTACTAAATAACTGTGTGTCTTAAAAAAGGAAGGGGAATGTCAAGGCACTAATTGCATACAGGCTTGTAATTTGGATTTAATGTGATGGTGGTGCTTTTGCTCTGTCACAAGTGTGTTTCTTTTAACATGGAGTTGTTGGGAGAGTTGACATCTATTTAAGTGCCTTGTAATCAGGGAATTTCAGGTAACAGATCTGGTTTTGTAGATCAGTCTTTCCATTGAATTTTCGCTTTTTATATCTGAAAATTTAATTTATTTAATCAAGAACTGATTTAAATAGAATTTCAGTCCATGGCTGACTTTGAGCTGTCTCTGACGTAAAACCTAAAAGCTTTACCTATCACTTTTTTCATCGATGTGTAATAGCTTCAAGTTCTTAAAAACCCACAGTGATTTTCCAATCGTATCATTTTTGTTGGTTCCTGTAATTCAACAGTGCAGGTGAAATGATTAAATCTCTGTGCACATTTTTTTTTGTTCTTATGGTTGACTTCAGTGTAAACTGTATGAGATTATTTTGCCTTTAGCTATAGCCTTTAGTTTCAGCTGATTTCCACTAGTGTTCTTTGTGGAGGTTGCATTTGCGTGCATATTCAAACACTTAACCATGTGTATGGATGTCTGCAGGGCAAGTGGTTGCTGCAGTACTTCTGCTGACATTAGAGACCTTTAGTGATCATAAAATCAAGGGCATTCATAAGTGTGTTCCAGGTCAGGAGCAGATTTGGCCTTAGGGGCTAAAATACATCCAGTTAAAAGATGATATTTTGCCAATATTTCATAAATACTATTTTTTTTCCCCTGAAAGTTTGCTTCCTGGTAAGTCTCTTGTGTGCGGCCCTTATAAAAGATGTATTTGTTAACAAAAAAGCATTTAAATGAGTTTGCTCTCCTCAAATGCAGCCGGTTTCCAAGACTTATGCCAAGTGAAACATATCCTACCAATAATGACTCTAGGGAAAACAAACAAATGTAAGATTGAACTGTGCTTGTGGCAATCATTCATCACAAAGGAGGACTCACATGGAATTTATTACTTTTACAGCCTGAACACTGGTGACCTCTTCTGCTCTGTTCGTTCACTCTTGCTGTTTGAGCTTTTCTGCTGAGCATCCCTTTATGTTTCTTAGAGACCGGAAATCTTTGTATTCTGGATTTGTTCAGTTTAAAGAAGAATAATTATATGTGCTTAATAGTAACTATGCCACCATATTAAACACTGCTGCTATATGTGTAGACTAGTTTCCAAGGGAAACAGCATCCCCATTCCTGCACCTGAACCCCTCCTGGAAATTTTGGAAGTGTCTCACTTTCATCACACCCTGTTGTTGCCACCCTAATCCTGAACTCAGGTTCCCACAAAATTACAGCTTTTTAAATGTTTGCAATGTCATGGTGGAGTTTACCATGCATTCCAAATGATTTAAGATACTTAAATGGTATTGGAACAAATTACTGCCTTCATTATGACAGACAACAGATGAGTACATTATACCATTTAGACTCAGCTGCTTTAACTAAAATACAGTGATTGTTTCCCATCCAGTAGTTCTGTAATTACTCTTTCTTTATGTTCACTGTAAGAATTAAGATGGCTTTTTTGTCTCTTTAAGTAGCACAATCAATATAATTCTTGGGCATTGTTAGGAAAATGATAAATTATTTATTTCATTTACATAAATTGGGTAAAATGTGGCAACTTCTTTAACTTCCTTCTGTAACTGCCTTCTTGTTGCCCCTCCTCTTTTTATTTTTTTGGATTCTATTGAAAATTTCTTTGTAGTAAACTTTGAGAAGTTAAGTATATTTCTGAGGCTGCTGATAGGATCTAAACTTGTGATTCTGAGGAGTACTGAATACCTAACACATTCATCACTGGGTACCCACCTTGGCTTACTGGTTAAAGAAAGCAAATTTGATGCCCCTATTGAAGAAAGGATCAATTGAGGTTTTAATTAACATGCTCTGCTATAGGATTCTCCTTCCGAGGGTTGCAAAGATAAGAAACATTGTTGCTGAAGTTTCATGATATCCAGAAGGGTGACTTCAAGGACCCATTGTGTGTGTGTTGTTCAGATTTCTTCCTGATTCTGGTCTTTCCAGCTATGCTCGGTGGATGTTCCAGGGCTCAGATCTGAAGCATGGGAGGTGGTCTGCTCTAAGCAGCTCTACTTTCATTGCTATGTTGACCAAATTCACATTGATTTCATATCAACTTCAAATAAACTAGAAAATTTTGTCTACTGTTTTCTGTGAGAGTCAGTGAATATGCAGTGTCTAACAGGCCTCCACATTTTATTGGTTAAAATAAGGCATAAAATTAATGCACTGGTAAAAGATGATGTTTGAGAACTGTGATCTGAATTGTCTACTGTGCAAGAAAGGATTTGCAAATGATTTTTTAATTTTTTTTTTTTAAGTATCTTTGTATTTCTAATGAAGTGTTTGGAGTAACTAGCACATGCTGGCACAAAATGTCAGCATTTTATATTAGTAGGATCAGAAACCTTTCCAAAGACAAGTATTTAATGACATACTGTTTTATCAGTGCTTTGCTTTTGAAGGAGCTCTCAATGATCTGTAATGCATCTGCATACAGATGCTGGCACAGTGGCTGTCTGAAGCAGTTGAATCTGGGACTGATTAATCAGTCCTACAACTTTATGCATGGGCTGCACTGGGTCTGTGTTTCTGCTGGATCCAGCTTCTGAGGATGTAAACAGGGGAAAGGATGTGAGAAAGATGGGGATGCTGTTCTCCTGGGATGCTGAAATGATCCCATGACATCAGGAGTTTTTTTCATGGGAGAACTGCTGAGAAAAGAAACTGGTAGTTAATGTAAATATGTGCTATACAGAGTACAGAATATGCTGATAAATACCTATTCTTAACTCACAGAAGTCTCCAGAAGTCTGACAAAGTTAAATACACTTTTTCCAAGGACTCTTTGCCATAGCTCTGAATTACTCCTAACAAAATTGCTTAATGGGCTTGGAGAACTGAGGTGGTAAAGAATGTAGTGCAAAAATAATTGATCCTTCTGGTTTATTAGGTTGTGTCCCTGTTGTGGAAGTTTTGTCAATAACAATAACACTGTAGAGATGTCTGCCTGCCGTTACTCTGTAGCTAGATCAAATGTTTCATGGAGTTCTAGCTACATGATTTCTCCTTGAAGAAGGTGATGTATTATTTAATTTGTAACTAAGTCCTGGGACATCTTGAAGCACAGCATTGTTATTTATCTTTGCTATTCCAGACTTTATCTTTGTTATTTATCTTTGCTGTTCCATTGGTTATATACAGCACTAGCTCAAGTTTGTGAAAATCTGGCTTGCATACAATTGACAATGATTTTGGAATATTTTCAGAGCAGAGTAAAATGCATGACTTTTTAATTTGATCTGAAAGTGTAGGGTGTTTGAAGAACACCTTTCAATGTAGTGTTTACAGAGCTCATGCCTGTTGTTCTGATACAGTAATTTTATTTGTATTTCAGAATTTTTAAAATACATTTGATTTTAAATACCAGTGTAACACAAGGAAAATAATTCCTCTGTCGATACCAAGATTTCAATATTCTCTCTTGTTTCTCTAGTGACAATAAAGGTCTATTTGTATGGACAAATGCTGAAGTTCTGTGTTAGCTCACAATTAGCAAGCTGTCTTGCTCAGTGTTGTTCTTTAGAATTGTTTGGATGCTGGATGGTTAAATTGATCTAATTATTTCAGCAACTCTATATAAATATCTGTTGCTGCAATTGGTATGCCAGCCTTTCCATATTATAACATTGTGCAAAGTAGTCTCTGATGGCTTCCTTTACTAACCTTCATGTGGTGAATTAAGCCTTGAGTTCGAAGTGTGTGGTTGCACTGACCTTCACTTCAAGGAGGTTTTTTATTTAAGCTCTTAGCCTTCCATCAGACAGAAACATTATTGTCAATAAAAATAAAATAAACACCTTGTCTCGCATACTCTGCTTCGTTGAATGGAAGAATTCATAAATGTATAACTCTTAGTTTGGCAAATATAGGCTGTCCATTGACTAAATCTACATACACAAAATACGTTATAAATAGTTCAGGAAAATATTAAGGAAAGTGATCCTGGAAATTAGGAGATCTGAATATAGTGATGAACCTGGAAGTTTATTTCCATCACTATCAATCACACAATCACGAGCCACCAGTATTTTTACGAAAGTGCTACTTTCTTAATCTTGGGTTCTTGCAAGTGGGCTTCAGTGAGCTGTGCTCAGTGCATCACACCCACAATATAGTTGATACTTCATTAGCTCTGAGGAGGACTCGGGCTTCTGGCCCAATATTTATATGACACTAGTAATAGAAAAGCAAAGAAACCCTTTGAACAGAATGTAATTTAGATCTTACTTACATGGAGATTGAGGATAATTATTTACATTTGCTTTAGTTTCACTGTTTTCTGTGCTTCCTAAAAGGAATAATCTTTCCTTACTTTTTCCTTTCTATAGGCATCCATTTTACTTACTCTTCCACTTTCTAAAAGGAAAAGAACACTAGGAAGGGCAGATAAACCTTTTTTTTTTTTTTTTTTTTTTTTTTTAAATGCTTGGATCAGTGAACACATGGATACTGTGGCTAAGTAGTGCACCCTTGTTATAACACATGATCTACATCCAGAGTGGTCAAAGGAACCCAGGGGGTAAAATGCAAGGCTGTTCTGAACTAGAGAAGTTGGTACAGTCCAGAGGTGAAAAACCTTCCCAAAGATTTCCCTGCTAAAGTTCTCTGGCACTTACAGTAAAGGAGATTTGGTTCTAATCTGCCACTGTGTGAGGTTTATTTTGGTTTTGTTCTTGCTGAAAATTTAGCCTTATGTTGGAGTCCGGTTCGGAGAGATTTATGTGATCACACTGGCAAAATACTTAGGGTAAGATTAAATTTGTAGTCAGTAAGATTACTTTTTTACTAATTAAAAGAAGGTAGGGCGTCTCTGTGAAAAGAGTTGATATGAGGTTTTCTTAGATGTATTGTCCAACCTGATGATTTTTATGCTTGAAACAGTCAAGAATTCATACCTCTCAGTAAATACTAAATCTGCGTGTGGCGGGTGGCTGGCAGATTAAGCACCAGAGATTCCAACGGAGATTAGACCACGTACTTTAAAGTGCAGATGTCAGTACTGCTTTATGTCACAGCGCTGAGTTTAGCTGTCTCGTGTTTCACATAAAACCAGGGGTATTGTATCATCCTTTTTTCTTTTTTTTTTTTTTTTTTTTTTTGGGTTTGGTTATTTTTTTTGGTCTTTGTGTGTGTTTGTGTCCTATTTTCTCAATTTAGTTGTTTCACACTAGTGCCTTTGGCTCCGTTCACTCTTGCAGAGATTATTTGATAACCGATGCAGCAGAAATGCGAAAGGCAATGTAAGACTGTGAGCCCAGTACATGAGTTAGGTAGATGGCCTTTTGGTTGAGTCTGAGAGGAGAAAGAGCTAGAGAATTTGAGAGTGGGAGCTGAAGTGAGACAATTTAGTGGCAGTATAACAGTAGGAATGCAGAGATGGAAAACTAAATGAGACACGACTTTGAGGAAGTTGTCATATGTATCTGATGCTTGTCAGAGCTGCCACTTTTCAGTTGGGTTGCTTATAGTTTGCTAGCACTCACATAGTTTACTAGATAATGTGTTTATATATTCTTCTCAGATTCACTTTACAACTATGCATATGAATTCATGTAGAACAAGTAAAAGTCATAAAAGAAATATGTCCTGCCCTGAGGCCTTAAAATCAATGTGCCAAGTGAGCTATGTGCATAAACCCAGCAAAGTGAGAGCATGAATTTACCAGCTAAAAGCAAGACTGCAGCCAATTTTGAACAGAACTATCTGTACACAACTGATCACTACTACTCAGCAATGCAGCATGATCTACTGAACAGTAACAAATGCTGCTAATAAGTCTAGTAATATTATCAAGAACAGACCTAGCCTTTGTAGTAAATGTATCATTAGTGATTCTTGTTAGTTTTCACTGCACTCGAGGGATAGAGCATTGGAACAGTGCCCTAGGGAGACGGGGAGCTTGCATCACCGTAAGTATTTAAGAAGAAATGGTCTGCTTCTCTTGAAATGCCTACCCCAGTTTTGGGAGATGCTTTTTAATCTGTATGTAGTGCAGGTGCAGAATTAAAGGTTTGGCCTGTTTCTTTCCTTCAGTGAACCCCGAATGAAATTAGGGATAGCTTTTATTAAATAGAACACTGCATTAATAGGATGATTACATTGCATTTCATACATCATGGTTTCTGCTAATTGCCTGCCAGGAATTAATTCCTCTTCTACACTCTCTTCCTGTTTCCCATACATATTTTGACATTGGTGGAAGCAGGATTCCTTGTGAGCATCAAAACTGTATTGTAGCTGGCATTGTGATAATAAGTAGGTCAGGCCAGCATGATTACCAGGAAGCTGGTGCAGAGAATTCCCTTACTTGTCTCCGCAGTGGTTTGCTTGCAGGCCTGTGATCATTCAGGGTTTTCCTCTGGCTTAGCCTGGCAGGAGCTGTGGGAGCATTTCAACTTAGAGCTGCAAAGGTGTGATTTGGCTTTTGGAACTATCTGGACTTCCTTCTGCTCATTAGTTTCTGCCCATTGCAAAGGCTTTGTGTAACATTGTGCTTTGGCTTTTTATTTTCTTAGTAGACTAAGTATTTGACTCCTAAAAATACATAACTTAAGTCTTTCAGCTTGATATAGGTTATTTGGGTAAAAGCTAGTTGTGTATGACATAGAGGTCAGAAAAGACCTGCTTTGCCCTGGCTAACTTAAGATGTGTGCCTTCCTATGCAAAAAGAATTTAGCATTTTACAAGCCTGACTCTCAGGGTTCAGGCAGTTGAAATTAGAATTAGTTTCTCTCAAATAGCCCCCTACATCCAATTCTGATCACGATTCCAAGGACTAAGTTAATGTTTTGCCTGTGTTTTCTCCAGACTGGGATGTCTTCAAAGAATTACTTTTTTCCACCTGACTGTAAAGCAGAACAACTCTTCCAGCAACTTAACAAAAAAAAATCTGCCACTGGAGGGATTAAATTACCAACCAAAGAGACTGAGAAAGCTATTTAACTTTTTCAAATAGAATACTGTGTCTTACACATTTCACATTGCTTCTGAAGTTGGACTTTTCTTTCTTCTAGCACTGCAGAAGCAATTTTGAATGGATGGAGAACCAAATTGCTTCAAAAGGAGGAGGATCCTCTAACACTGTAATAACATTAAAGGGGTAGGAATCATGAAGTTGATGCTTCTGCTGTTAAAATTCTCAGACCTAGTCCTCTCTCAGTTGTGCTGCAGACTGAAGCTGGAGGAGTCATTGGAAGCTACTTATGCTTCAACTCCTGCTTCTGCTTAAACTGTTTTACATGGATATGTTCGGGAAGTATGACAAGGTTCTTCATTATCTTTTCTTTTTTCTTTACTTGGCCTTCCTCAGACTCGAGGTTTCTTGCACAGCA
This sequence comes from Psilopsiagon aymara, assembly GCA_024733675.1. NCBI lineage: Eukaryota > Metazoa > Chordata > Aves > Psittaciformes > Psittacidae > Psilopsiagon > Psilopsiagon aymara. The sequence continues at coordinate 47,085 of JANRGW010011937.1, forward strand.
AATAACATTTTAACATTATAGAAGAACTTTGGGGAAAAAACCTTCTCCACTTGTGGACTACAGTATTTATCTAAGCTAGTACTTAGAAAATGAGATTTTGAACTTGATGGCTCTAGTGCTATAAGCACATCCTTGGGACACAGCCAGACTTCTTGGTTTCCCTGCAACATTTACAAATGCATAGAGCAGATCTTTACTGCCTCGGATAAAAACAGCATTAATCATGCAAAGTCCATTTTCTTGTCTATTTTCCATATTAGTGTGCTTTAATAGTTAGAGATGTGAACAGAAAAGCCCTGCAGACTGATGAGTAATGAACCATAGATGCTTAAAGAAAAGACATGATGTAAGTCAGCAGGGACTACAGTGGGACCTCTGGCACCCAAAGCACCATCTGTAATTTAAGCGCAGGAGCAGCTCCTCCAGCAGGAGCGAGTGATTATCACTAACCCCTGACAACAGCAGAAGGTAGGGACGCACTTTCGAGACTCATACTTCAAAGAGAGGTGCAGTGGCACCTGTGATCCACAACCTGCCATGGTGACACACTGATTGGCAAGACCATGTAATAGTTGGGATTTATGCTTTCCCATCATTGAGCCCTGTCTGGAGGTGGATACCTGTACCCTACTGTGATTGTGGCCAGATTGTTCTACAACACCCCCTCTTCTGGGGAGCTGTTCTACCTTTCTGTTTCATCAGAAATGGCAGGGCTGCCAAAGAATGTATTTTGCATTTTGGTTTAATTATGCTTTTAAAATTTGTCTGTATATTTTTGTAATATATGCAAGTCAAGGAAAGGCAAAACAAATTGGTACTTTAATGGCTGGAAACCTATCTGATTTTGAGTGTGTTAATCTTTCACAGTTTAATTTGTGTTTGGAACTGCCAGTGACCTAAATTTTTATTTTTGTAACTTTTTCTTGGTTTGTCATGAATAAATTTTCTTGCTGTTTTGTGTAATATATCCCAGTCCCCTGTAATTTGTTTATGAGTAAGTTCTTGTTTCTTAAACAGATGTAGCTCTGCTCCCGTGCATTTTGTCTTGAATGGCTCTGTCTTCAAAGGCAGTTTAAACAAAGGAATGTAAAGAATATATATTTTTGTTCTAATTTCCAACTTCTTTGGTTTTGCTGCTTGCCTATTACAGAACAATGTTACAATGTCTGACCAAGTAGCTAGCAGTCTGTAGGAGTCTTCCTACTTTGTGCTGATGTCTTTCCTTCTGCTTAGACTGAACACTATTATAGGAGTTGTTGCTGTTCACTGGGCTCAGGTATCTTTTGTCATGCCTGAAATCTGTGTATCATCCATGGTTTGTATTACAAAAGATGTGTGAAAAATATTTAATAGGTAATCCTATTTAAAGAATTTATTAATAGATATTTACTAATATTTAGAGAATATTTAGAGAATTTCTAACAATATTCAGAGAATTTCTTGGTGATAATTTCTTGCTGAGATTCAGCTACCACCCCATCTAACTGTGCCTTGCACCTTCACCTCATAGCTCTGGTATGTTCTTGGGAACCCGTTTATTTATTTATAATTATTCTTTAGAAGGAGCATCATCCTGAAAAGATGCTGGATGTAAGACTGAGTAAAATTTTGTTCTTCATGTTCTTTGATTCAGTCTAGCATCTCTCTTGATATGGGCATAAAACTGTTTTAGTGGAGTCTGCCAAACTGAAGAGTTAATATTACTGTTGAGCTGCCATATTTTGATGCTGCAAGGTTGTACTGAATAGGAAGTCAGTTCTGTATATCTGTGTTTTTATCTTGTCATTATTTTAAGAAAAGGCAGTTCTGGTGATTTACGATATTTCCACTGTAATAGTTTCCTGACCTTGAACCAAACTTTTCACATGCAAACACTACTGCAAGACATTTTGTTCGGGTGCATATTTTTCCTCTGGTGCTAGTGACCTTCACACACAGGGTACTGACTGTCCCTTTTATAGGCATGATCCTTCAAGCCCCATCTCACTGGCATCGCATTGTGTGATTGCCTATTCATTCACGTAGTGCTTCAAGGTGGGATGATTTGTAATAAGCTTCATGCTACCTCTGATGGCTGTATCATGTTGAAAGAGACATATTCAGGCTGCATCTTTATTTTTCATCTGCTGCATCTCTCATAGGAATACTTTGCTTGGTTTAGCCTTGTTAGGAGCACCCATTCACCTGTTTTAACTGAAGGCAGGGGTTGTGTGTCTGTGCCTTCTGAAACTTCAGTGTGTATATTTGGCGGTTTTGTATGCAGTTAAGCCCTGTGCACTTCCTTCAGTTTCATGATTCTTTGGTTGGTTTTCTGACAGTAGCTTTGCATTATTTTCTTGTGTAATTCTGAGGAAATCTGTGTGGGTGTCTTACATGGACTCATGTTCATACTGCATTTAATTATTTCGACCTTGTTCATGTGTGTCTTTCTCTATACTGGTGCTGGTTTTTGCTTTGCAAGCAGGGCACAGCATTCATGCCATACATGCAGAATGTTCTTTTCCAAGCTACTGATTCCTGTTGCTCCCTACTTTCAATATGGTGCTTTGTTTTGTTGTGTGGAAGATGTGTGTAATTACTGCCTTTACCACAGTTTGAGCATATGACCTGTTATGCAAAACATTCATAGAATCATAGGATAGTCTGGGTTGGAAGAGACCTTAAAGCTCATTTAGTTCTAACACCCTGCATAGGCAGAGGCACCTTCCACCAGACCAGGTTGATCCAAGCCCTGTCCAACCTGGCCTTGAGCACTCATGGCGATGGAGCAGCCACAGCTTCTCTGGGAGCCTATGCCAGTGTCTCACCACCCTCAGTAAAAAATTTCTTCCTCATATCCAATCTAAGGTGTAGTCTCTTTCAAATTAATCCTATTAAAGCATTGTATTAAAGTATCTTTCAAATTAAAGCATAAAACATTGCTTTATTCTCCTGGGTATTTTTCTGCCTGATTTATACAGATCTTTGTATTAAGTTAATCTGTGTTTCGTACTTGCGCATTTGCTTTTTGCTTGCTTTCTTACCTTCTGAATACTGGCTGAATGGACTCTAAGCCTATACCACATATAATCTCTGTTTGGATGTGGCCTTGCTTACTAGCTTTGCATTTATCTGTAGGTCTTGAGTTCCGGAGTATTCTTATTTGTTTCTTATATTTTAATTTCCCTTATTTAATCTGTTGCACATTAGCTCATCTTTGAAAGATTTCATAATAGGGTGACTTGGCCATTTCATGCAGATTGGCAACCTTTTGCATGAAATGATTGGCAAAAGGTAGATTGGCAATCTACCTTTTCTCCAAATTCATTATAAAGCTTTGTTGGTGTATGACAGATACTGTGGTACAGATGCTTCTAAAATTTTATGTAGATCCTTCCAGCTTGTGCTGAAAAATCCAAATGCTGTTTGTACCCTGGGCTGTTTCCCATTACAGATGTTAAAGTGGATGCTCTTATTCTTGTTCCCTCTCCCAAGCTTCACTGCAATTTTTCATTGTGATCAGAAGGATTTCCAATTTCTACTGAATTCTTTTCATATCTGCCTGCTCAGGGACAGGACTCTGTCATGGTCACTGTTTGGTCTTTGTGTGCAGGAGAGAGATTCTGTGTTCTTAGCTCCTGATATCAGGTATCTGAAGGAGTTAATTCCTTTCTGTCACCAAGTTCATTGCCAAGAATAAAAGTGGATGGAGCCAAGAGGTCTTTTCCTTTCTGTTTGTGTGTTATCCCATCTCATCAAGCACTTTTTAAATGCAGAGCTGTCTAGATGTTGCCTTATAAGTGAATATGCCATAAAATCTCTTATTGGGTAGCAGTATAATCGTAAAACAGCAAGCTTGGGAAACTAGCTTTTATTGTGGGGTTTTTTTGGGGATTTTTTTTTTTTTTTTTTTTTTAGTTAACTCATTTGAAAATGAGTAGGAAAGAGATTGGATACCCCATTAATGAACATTTGTATAATCCCTGGGGATTTGGGAATGAAAAACTTGATTGAACTGCCAAATTGGTGGTAGTGATGGCTGTCTTTGTTCACACTCAGCTTTATTATTGCAGCTTCACACTGAGCTGTTTCCCCTTCTTGCTTGTACTTAACCATTTCTCCACACAAGTCTCAACAGCTTGCATTTTTCTACAGAGCATAAATACATTGCTCTGTTATACCAATGGTCCATATAGCCTATTGCTCTCTTCCAATAGCCATAGCATTCCCTTGTAATCTGCAGCATCCACCGTTGCTGATTAAGGGATATTAGAGGTACATTCCTGCATCTCTCCTTTTTCATCTGTTTATGGAGAGATTTTTGTAAGAATTTCTTCCCCTTTTGCTGTAGGATATATTGGTTGAAGCTTATCAGTACTGAACTGCTTTACTATCAGTTAGCCTGTGCACCTGCTTTTAAATGATCTGCCTTCCTCTGTGTTTGATATAATTTGCAGTGCTCACTTATTTATGACCACTGAGTATATTTAAAAAGTCAGATCTTCTTCTTCTCCCACCTGTTATCCATCTAACACTGATATCTCTCTTGACAGTATTGATCCTAATTCCACAGAACCACTGGATCATGCTCTGTGTAAGTTAATCTCCAGACAGGTCCACGGTTTCTCCAGCATGCAAAGTTGGAGTCTGTTCAAGTGTGTGTGTCCAATTCTCCTGGCTGGGGCCCAGGGCCCCTAGCAGGGTCCTGCCTGTAGGCTCCCCCATATCATCAGTAGTTCTGAGGCACTGTGCCTACTCTGAGCTCCACCTGGACCTCTCACTGATTTCAGCTTTAGTTTTTCCTTGATTGAAGGCCAAGGTGACCTTAGGGATTATGGAAGCTGCTGTGTCCAAAGGTCTTTGTGCTCTGCTGAATGAGGGCATGACATCTTCCATAGCAACTGCAACATACAGTGGAAGATAGGCAGCTTTTGCTGGAGGATGTGGCTCAAAGTGTGTGTTCAATGTGCAGAAGCCCTAATGAGGGTGAGGAGAGGACAGTGGATCTCTATCTTCCTATATTAAACCTTACCTGGCTGCCTGATCCCCATCATTTCCTGCTGAACAGGACTGAGTCTGTATAGGTTCTCCTCCGCTTGTGGTTATGGACATAAATAGGAAAGGAAGAGATACTCGTTTTCCTAAAAGTTTACTTCTTTCATCACCTTTGGCCATTATTCAGATTTTAAAGTTATTCTTCAATTTAATTCCGTGTCCTTGTAAGGACTTAAGCTCTCGCCTTAAAGTTCACTTCAGAGGTATGTTTCCTTTTCCTTTCTCTTAAAAATGAATAGATTGAGTCATACTGTGATTTTTATCTTGGCAATATCCTCAAAGAATCTAAATTGATCAGAGAAAAGCTTTTTTTCCCTTTAGGAAATAGATGAAATTTGTTTTAATCAAGCAAATTCAATTTTGTTGTTCCTTTTTTAGATCTTAAAAGAGCACTTTCCTTTAATTCAAGTTTGTCTAAACTCTGTAGTTCCCTAGGGCATATATGTAAGCTTGTGTGATAGAATTACTCTTATCACTAACTCTAGGAGTATTCCTTGACCTGAGCCTGTTTACAAAATTCATTTCTTCTGTGAACTGTATGAGTGATCTGGGTATCCTGACTTAGTGCCCTTCTAGGTAGATATCCCCCTAATTTCAAATGATGTTTTCAATAGTGTGCTAGAAATAAATTGGGATGTCTTCCTTTCTCACAGTAGTAATTTGCTTTAACCTTACCTTGTTAAGTAAGTACCAGTGTTATGCAAAGATGTAGTAGTTAGAAAACAGAACTGATTGTGGCTACACAATTCTCAGGTATTTGCAAACATGTCAATGTCATCCATAATTTTCTGTGTTTCTCCCACTGTGTACTACATGAAGGATTACATTTTAAAGATATTATCTATGTATTCTCTAGAACTGTAGGGGTAAGTTCTGAACTAATAGTTATGTTAAGGATTTAATCTGCCTAAACTGAGGTGGTGGTAAGAATCACGTTTAACTCTAGAACCTTAAGAAGCTTAGGAATATTCTCTGGCCTGGATCATTTAGTTCTGTGCAAGTATTTATTATTGAAGATGTTATTTTCAGGTTTGATCTATAACTTGCTTATGTTGTCAGAAGAGTTACATGGTGTCACTTTCATTCTCTGCCCCTATGACAATTAGAGCATTCCAGTGCATGCATGCATGCAAAGACAGACTGTGATTTGAATGAATTCTGTTGCATGCAACCTTTAAAACTGAGGTTTCAGCTGGGGTTTTTGTGACAATTTCTGTGAATAAAGGTAATCTCAGAAATTCTGATGGAAAGCAGAAGGTCCAAAGAGAGGCCGAATGTGACTGAAATGATTGTATTTCAATTGAAAGCTGTGAAGATCTGGCCCAACTTAATTATGTAGTGGTGGGTTGGAGGGTGGTTTATTTCAGTATTTGACCTCTGTGTAAAGGCAGAGCAAGGAACAGCAAATTGGGAGTGTTGAAAAGAGGAGGACGCTTTACTTCATTTCTACATTCATCAGCCTCAAAGCCACCTGGAGTTCTGAAGAGAATGAAATGATGGTCAGATGAACTAAAAGTGGTAACAGAGTTTGCTGCCAGCATGTTTGTGAAAGAAAACCTGGGGTGAACAGAGAGGATGAAGTTAAGTTCTGCATGGTGTAACAATAGCTGTGCTTCATTTGGATGGAAGGGGTCCAATGGAAATAATCATAACAATAAAAGCTTTGTGGAAACTAAAAAATAAATTTTGCAGCAGCTTTTGGGGGGTATTTGAAATGAATAATTTTTTTGCAGCTGTGGGAAGGAAAAATCATTAAAACTGGAATAATACAGATCCAAGTTGGTTTGTAACTGATGCGCAACCAACAAAAGAATGTGCATTAGAAATATTATATGGGAAATAGTTTTGAGGCACTGAAAAGCTTTCTCAAGAAAGGAGAGTCAAAGATGACCTTCTGACATCTGGGCCCAAGTATTGCAACTGCAGTGATTATTTGCAGAAATATTCTGCAGTATTAACTGAGATCTACTGATTATTTCTCAGACGTACTGTGGATTCAGAGAGAAAGACAAGCAAATCTTTGGTTTTCTTCTTGACAGAAATGTCAGGGAACAAACACTGTCTACCGTCACCAGAATTTCTTATGGGTAAGATAAAAAGCAGTGCTTTAAAGGAAATAGAAATATGTGTAAACTAACTGAAAGGAGTTTCTTATTTATAACTATTATATATGCTTCTGTAACAGTGTCTGAAATAAAAAATGTTTTTTTTTTTTTCCAAAATTGCAAATCATAAAGTCTCAAATATGGAAAACGTGTTCAGACCCATGTTACTCTGGTTCTACATTTTATGACCCTTCCATTTTTCTCTGCTAATATTTACATTACAAGGAGACATATTAATTGGTTGATGGTGTGTAACAAGTATGTAGGGTATGGAAGTTATAGGACTGGTTTGTAGATCATCGTAACATTATTATTTCAAGCAATTTGGGTACAATAAAGGTCAACAGTGTACTAGAAAATTATGTTTAATTTTTCTTTAAATTTTAAAAAAGTATGTAGTGCTTTGTCATCAGTTAGCAGCAGGAGGGCGAATTATAGTTACATTAAAGTGTGCTTGCTGTATAAATCACAAATCGTGTTAGCAAAGAATTAACATCATAACTGGTAATTTAAAAACTGCCTTTAGCTCTGAATAAGAGTTCGCTGTAGACATATTTTAATGGTTTTGAAGAAGTAAAAATAGATTTTTTTCTCGAAAGAGCATTTCTGGTGGTAGTGAAATGAATTATCTGCTCTTTTATGAAGTGGTAGTGTCTTTCTCAGCCTTAGTTGTGAAATGGCAATGTGCTATAGAAAAGACTGGTTGTCGTTTCCTTGATCCATGGCCCTCATTCTAGATTTTTTTCAATGTATATATATTTAATAATGGAAAGACTTAGTTATATCACCAGAGGTCAAGGACATCAAGTTTTCTCTGGTTGTTTGGGTGCAGATGCATGAAAACTGCATGACTTGTCAGATGCAGATTAACAATCGAGAAGTCAGACATGTTTTTTAGTTGTTTTTTTGTATTTTCCCTCCAGCAGACGAGTGTGTTTCTGAGACAACAGACAAATAGCTCAGTTGCACACTCCAAGCTTTACTCCTGCTGGCTAATGAAGCAGAACAAGACATAGAAGAAAAATACACCTTTCTCATTGGTTTGCTGCATCACATTAATTTTCTTGTGGATCCTGTCAGTGTATTGACAACCTCAAAATGGAGCCTATGCAAACAGCTAAATATGGTTTGCAATGTAGGTTGGGTTTTGATGTGGTGGTTTTGTTGTTTTTGTTTAATTTTTCTGGAGTGACAGGAGAATAGTGGTGTGCGTGTCATCAGTGCAAACTGAAGGCAGTCCATGCACATTGAACGCATTCCTCTCCTACTGTATTACCTTTGTGGTTACACTTGGTCAATCCCTTCATTTTTTTTTTTTTTTTTACTGTCCTCCTCTCCTCCTCGCAATACATTGGGAAATGCTGAATGAAAAACACCTTAATGTTAAAAGTGGTGAATTTATCATGAGTCTTAGCATGTTGTATCCTTTCTTATCCTGGTACTTAAATCAATTCATGCTCTTACATTTACTGTGAGGGTGGTGAGGCACTGCAATGGTTTGCCCAGGGAAGTTTTGAATGCTCCATCCCTGGCAGTGTCCAGGGCCAGGTTGGACATAGCCTTGGGTGGCGTGGTTTAGTGGGAGGTGTCCCTGCCCATGGCAGGGGGGTTGGAACTGGATGATCTTAAGGTCCTTTCCAACCCTAACTATTCCGTGATTCTATGATGTGAGATCTTCAAAAGCAGTTTGAGATGACCTTTCCTTACTACAGCTGGTAGCTTTGGTTTGAGAGAAATATATTATTCAAGTATTTTGTTTCTCTTTTGTAATAGTGCTGCTAATTACTGGTTAAAGACCCTTTCTAATTTGTTGCAGTTAGGCTTGATCAAAGCCTGATGTAAACAGACATTATGGCTGGACATTTGTGTTTATTTAAACTCTTATAGCTTAGAGGACTCAATTAGAAGAGAAGAACATATAATGATTGTGTGCAAAGCAAAAGAATAAAGCAAATAATTTCTGCAACCTGTTAAATTTTTTAGATCCTTTCCATTTGGTTAACAGATGTGTTGTTCTGTGGCTCTTCAAGCTATTTCAAATTCTGTTTATACATTTTTAATGTTCCTGTAAGCTACAGTGTGTAGGCATTAGACACAAAATTCAACTTCATGTTCTTGATACTTTAAAGGAAGAACCCATATTTTTCATGTATTTGTGTTTTCGTTGTTTTAGCTTTGCCTGTTTGTTTTGTCATTTGGAAGGTGTTTAATGCAGATTGTTAGGGATGAGATAGCTGTGAAGAAAGATTAACCTTACAGTGACTTGGACCTGTTTGCTTTGTCAGCAATCAAGAGATCCATTACACAGGCTATTCCTGCTAGCTTTTTTTGGGTTTAGTTTGAAACAATGAAAGAAAAATTATCTCCCCAATACTGTATAAATCCTCAACCGCCATAATGTTTTGCACTGTAGCCATGGTATTCTTGGCAGAAAGTGTATTCCGAGTAGATCCTTTGAGGATAAAAATAGATATTTAAAATACCTTGTTATGTTGTGCCTCACATATTCTTGTGTACATGGCTGTGATTATCAAGTCAGCTTTTTAGTATGATCTTGTGGGATGCAAAGGAGCTTTCCTGAAGCTGCATATCGGAAAGAATTGATAGTGTTGAAAAAGACACTAGTTCTTAAACTGCTAAAGTGGATTTTGAATACTAAATTAGGTTGGAACAGGATTAGCCTAAGTGAATTTCACCATATTGGCTGAAACTGTTTAAAAATCTATTTTCACTTGTGGAAGAAGTATTTAAACTTACCCTATTTCTGTAAGGAGTATCCTAGTCTGAGGTGGCTTTTGCCTTGAAGTTAGTGAGGTCTTATCCGCACCAAAACTTTATGAAAGTGGTAAAAATACATTCCAGGTATTCTGTGTTGACAGTAAGATGCCATGGTGGTATAATGGAGTGAAAATTAAAGAGAACAGTATATCATAGCATCAAGAAAATTCCATGTAATAACTTGTGATGTTGAATGTTCATATACAAGTCTCTGATGTCTTTGTGCTTCTTCTCCCTTCCTGTTCTGTCCCCAGGCTTGCTGGGCTGGACATGCAGCCTCTTGGTCTGGAAACCACGAGGGAACATGTAAGATAAAGCTGTAATGTCTTCCACAAAGAATGGATTTGTTTTGTTTTGGTTTTCAGCATATAGGTTTTCTGGCCTCTGCTATACCTGTTTTGTATTATTTTATTCTCTTTAACATCTGTTGTATTGCATACATGTGTAAGTCTACTACAAAATTTGAGATTCACACCAACTAAGAATTTTACAAACACCACCGACCGTGGAATAGATTGAATTGTGATTACCACATTGTTTGGTAGTAAACACTTTAGAGCAAAAATATGGAGCTGTCTATATTGCTCAGACATAAATGGAACTTTGGTATTAAAATATTTTTCAGAGGAGGATTTTCTTCTTCACTATACACTTGCTGTCTAGCCTCTATTTTTATAGAGTGTCAGAGCAAATGCTGAGAAAGGTTCTTTATTTAAACAATGGATTTATAACCTGCCTCGCCCCGAGTTTTCAAATCTAGATTTGAAAATGATTGCTAAAATGCTATTAGTCTTGCAGTCCTACTGTGTGTCTCATCTTTTGGTCCATCTTTTCTCATCTTTTGTTTTCAGTTTGTGAACACGATCTCAAACCAAACACAGGATTTAATCCCACAGACTGCTGCCTCAGGGGGATGGTATCACTTAATAGTCAAGCTAAGACAGTGGTTCATGTGTGCAGTCTGTGAGCAAGTGTGGATAGATGGAGCCTCTCCTGAAAGAACATGAACTTCCATTGCTCTCCATCACTTTTCAATCAAGTCATGCTCAGAAGCAGACAGATCATACTGGTTTTCTTTTCCAAGTTTCCTACCTTTTAGCATGTGACTGTTACTGGAGCACCTACTGATGCAGAGCATGGGTGATGAGCCCTCTGTAGAGCCATATTCTTGTGATGTAGTGATGGTTTTCTTTATTGCTTTCTAACTTCATTATCAACTCATCACATACAGCTGCTCTATTTATGTTATTTTTTTCTCTCCTTCCCAACCCCTGCTTTTCAGACACAAAAATCTTGAACAGAGACATCTTTGTGGTGCTTTGCTTTGTTTGGTTTTTTTTTCTCTTATTCTTTGTTTTAATCCAGTCAGTTTACTAAAGGGGAAAATTTATTACAGATGGTTGAACAATTTGAATAAAGTGATTTGGGAGTAGCTAGAAAAAAGGAGGACGTGACTTGTGCTTCTTTGTGGATCGTTTGTTCTGTCAGGGTGTGTGTATTTGTGTTTCTTCACACATATGCTTCCTTTTGAACTACTTTATAGATAAATTTACTGACAGTATTAGCCATGGGAATACATTCGCCTCATAGATCATCAGCATTATGACACTGTTATTTATGATTCCACGTTAACAATTTGAGGCAAGGAAAGTTTAAATGATACTGCCAAGAAAAACACAGGCAGTTACTGGTCTGCAGCTTAGGCTCTTGTTCCCTCAGAAGAACTCCTGGGTGGAAGTCACCAGTGATATTTTGTTTTAAAAATCCATGTTTAAGTCTATTGAAGGTTAATAAAGCTGCTTCCTATTTGCTGGATTAAAAGAAAAAAAAAAGGCAAGCCTAACAGATGACTTTATTGGTGCACATAAGTTATAGCTGCTTTGACATTTATGTTTTCTGTGCTGACAGATGAATGACTTCTATGGAAGTAAATCAATTGCTCCAAAACTACTAGTACAAAGCACCATGGTCTCCCTAATCTGAGAGAACAGAGGGTTTGAAATATTTTGAAATATGATTTAACACATTTCTCTTCTAGAAGAATTTGTTGGCGTGTTTTGGTCCTAAAGAACACATGCCAAATTGCAACTTGGTGTTTAGTGTAAATACACATTAAAATTTCAAAAATTTCAAGGAGCTGCCAAACTTACTTCTGAACAGGAGGGAGTTAAGAAACTTTCTGACTTCTTCCCAGATGTTTTGTGTTACCCCCTTTTCTGATTCATCCAACTTTCTTCTGCCTACCTCTGAATCTAAACTTCACTTCAGCTTTCAGTCCAGCTAACAAGCAGCAGTGTTTTCCTGACAGGAAAAATAAATCACTTTCTATTCTTATCAAAGCTGTTTTCTAAAGAAATGCATATTTTAAAATATTACCTTGCAATCAATTGATTCTAAAACACAAAGACAAATCAGGTGTAGAAAGAATGTGCTAAGCATCATAAAGGTTCCTGAGAAATCATTAGGTAATTCAGTGATTAATTTCACAATTGGAAGTCAGGAGAAAACAGTATTACATATTATTACAGAGCTTGTAGGATAGGTATTTAAAGAGATTTTGAAAAATCTATATCAGTGCTTTTGATGAAGAATTTTGCTTTCATGCCACAATTTGAATAGCAAAACATTTACTTGGTTTCACTGGCTGCCTGTGGATTCCCAAATAATTATTCTATCTTCCCTAACTGTGAAACAACATGAAATAGTATTATTATAACCATCTAGTGTTACAAAATAGCAGTGACTAATACATAAACCCAAGCGAGTTTATAGGACACACCACTCTAAAATCTATAAGCTCGATAATGGCTTTTGGAGAATCTGTCCTTAAAGATAGCAGTGGAACTGTGGTAGCAGAACTTTAGGAACTAAAGTACCTAAAGCTCTGATCTTCCTCTTCATCTGTCCTGACCAAGGTGATGAGCTAATATTTCATGCTTTGGGAAGGTCTGTACAGAACAATGGGATTCAGATGATTCAATGTGGTGTCTGGTGCCATTTCATGTGTTCTGGAACAACAAAAGCATGCACACTCCACTAGTCGGTATGACACAGCCTTCCTGGAAAGTTAGCTACAGATAAAGGTTATTAAAATGGTAGCAGGCATGTGTATTTAGGTAGCTGATGTCCAGCTAATTTGTCAGAACAAAGATCATGGGAAATAGCTGACTGAAAAGTCAAAGGTAGTCAATCAGCTTTGGTACAGTTGTAACAAAAGCCAATGCTGATCTGAGAAGATGAAAAAACAGATTTTCATTTCTTCTGTGGAGAGGGAATGAAAAGGATATAAGGACAAAGAAGGGTGTTTAAAAAAGTATTTTCAAAAGAGGCATTTTCCTCTTAGAAGCAGTTTTTTATTCACCCTTCCTGAAGATCTCCCCTGTTGAAACATGGCGTGGAAAAGGCAGTCCCCGTGGAAATCAATAGGAGTTCCCTTGCTGATTTCAAGGAAGAAAGGTCTGATCACTATGCATATAAATTACATACCTACAATTAAGAAGTCTATCCCTTGCTCTAACATGCGTGCCCTCATGGCTTCTTTTTTGTTGCATCTCCTCCTATAAAATTGGAGGCTTTCAGACAAAAACCTCTATAGGTGTATCTTTCACTTTCTAGAACTGAAATCCTTCTAACACCTTTCTGCATATTATGTTTGTTCTGGCCCTTTTCTGTCTGCTTTCTCCCGAAGTGTGCTGGTTTGGGCAGTGGGTGTCTAGTTTCTCTGTTACAGAGATGGCTGGATTTCAACATGCTATGAAGCAGTTGTGATAAGGATAAATAAATCACAAATTCATGTATAATATTTATGTGCTCTTGGAAGACTGCTCAGTGATGCAAAATTCTGAAAGTAAGAATCTTCTGTGATCTTTCTGGCACATTTAAATACTGGGTATTTTTAAATAGGTACTTTTCAGAGTAGCTAGAAGTTACCAGTCAAGGAAATGATGTAGAGGAATTATTTGTAAGCTAATGCTGTTTGTGGTTTCCCTGTGTATTGCCTCATACAGATTTCTTCAAAATAAGTGATGCAGCTTTCTCAAAATCTTGTTCACAACCATATTATTTTCAGAATTAATTTTCTGCAAAATCTATTGTCTCCTTAAAGATAATGGCAATGCAGCTTTCTTCTGTAGCCCATTGTTGTGAGCGTGGTCTCATTGATAGCAACAAGGTAGTTTCTGAAGAGAGCTGACACCAAAAGCAATGAGCTGCCTTGCGTTGTTACTGTTATTTACAGCCTTTAATTCAAAGGCATTGCAATAAGAAAGTGATACCATCAGCTCAAATAGCATTTTGCTTATTCCCTCCTTAGAAGTGTCATTGACCTGTGGGAAAACTATGGGATGACCAGGTAGTTGCAATATAGCATACTCAAAGGCCAGAGCAGTAAAACATATTACTAAATGTCAGTGAATACATTTCAGCATTGGGATTCAGAAAAGGTACCTTGTTTTCAAGGCTCAGATTGAAGATCACAGAAGACAGCACACAGATCTGTGGCAGAGTTGCAGATCAATGGAGGATGCTTTTTAAAAATGTATAGGTCTAAAAATTTTTTAAAATGTCTTTTGGAGACTGGAAAAGTTAGTAATTAATTTTGCATTGACTGGTTGTAAAATATACACAATTAAGACAGCGACTTCAGCCCCAGGTGATTATGATTCAGGAACTGGAACAGGTAGGAATACAGGCCCGTTATCTTATCATCAATGCTGTGAGCAGATCAGCTATTCCTGTGCATGGTGTCCTTGCATCAGCAGAGAGCTCACTGAAGGCACTTGCCAGTTACAGAACTGGAGCACAGTTCCCCCGTTACTGAAACCTCCCAGGGGATTGTATTCTTCCTCCTAAATATTGAGCCAGGGAGTATGAATATGAGACAGTTTTATTTGTTAAACAATAACAAAAAAAAGTCTTCCATTCTTCTTTTGGATTCAAAAAAGGACTTATTTTGTCTTATTTGATGCCCAAAACATGCTGAGTACAATGGTAAAAATAAGTAACAGTCAAAGAGTTTATACGATGATAGATTGTGACACAGTGGATAAGAAAATAGCTCCAGCAGAAGAGATAAGGTTTTCAAACGGCTCATTCCTGTATTTATTTATTTATTTATTCTTTCCTCAGGTAGTAGGATGAACAGTTTGTTAGGCGGTGAACTAAGCCTCAGTATTTAAATGAGGTCCAGTCTCTCTGCAAGTTTGATGGAGGGAGAGCCAAAGTTCTGATTCTGGGATTATTTCTCGATCAATATCAGCAGCACAACATCCTAGTTAAAAGTAAGGCTAAATTTCAACAGCACTGCTTTTTCATTTGTAAAAAAGGGTTTGCATTTTCACAGGAATGAATGGCAGTCAAATTTTGCTGGTTAAATCTTAAATGTGACTTTCACAACTTCTAACTCTATCTCTTTCTTGGATTCACAAATGTCATGCCAGCTTCTTTCTTAAACTTGACATTGATTTTTTTCAAGAAGCACACCTGAATAGGAGCAGGTGGCACCTGATCCTTTTAAACATGAGGACCTTTTCCAGTAGTGATTTCTAGCTGTGGCTCTGTATTTTGAGCATGTAGCTTTGCAATTTAGGTATTACATAGATTATGTCTGTTACCTCAGGATCCACTGCGCAACCACACTGTCTTAACCACTGTGAGAGTCTGTGCAAAGATATGGTCACTCCTTTGAAGTTAAGTTTATTGCTATACATTGCTAGCTGTTTCAGCAGAATGGAAAATCGTATGTCATATAACACATAGGTGAATATATACTTCATTATGATTTATGCTGTTTTCACAGCTTTTGTAATCTTTTCCCAGTTTAATTTTACCTTCATTGTTGAAAATCATGAGGCTCAGTAACAGTTGTGCTGTACTAAATGGCTGAGTTAAGAGGCGGTATTAATGCTTGAGCAACTCACAGGGGTATATGCACATGTTCTTCTATTTGGATTGCATTAAATGAGTTTTCAGAACCACATGGCAACGTACCTTAACTACTCTTTCTGAAATAGCCTAACTGTTGCAGCCTTCTGTTCTAATTAGTTACATCTTCTGAGCTTCACCAATTCACTGAAAAAACTGCATGCTTAATATTGCTTAAATTTTACACAAATGCCTTTTGTTCTTGTGGGTGTATTTTAATACTGTACATGTGAAATGCAGATAGCTTCTTAGTTACTTGCTTTACTTTTTATATCTCTCTGGACAATACATCATTATTTTGAAACAGCTTCCACTGTTTATTACATTCAAAAGTATTTCTGCTAAATTTTGGGGATTTTGTACTTCGTAGAAGCACAAATTTTTGCTTCCTTTGAAGCTGAAGATGATTTTCTTGCCGAACTAGAGTAAAATATGTTTGCTGTGTCCATTCCACCCGTGTTTCAAATGGGAGTGTGCTTGCCCATCAATTCCAGATATTTGAATATTCTTCTGGAATGCATTCACCTTAAAGGATTTGGTGTTATATAAAGGAATTGGCCATTTATTGAACTACTTCTTAAAGCTAGCCAAAGCATTCCCACAACACCAGTAAGTAGTCATAGGGTTTTGCAAACTTTTATCTTGCTCTTACACCTTTTCTTTCTAGAACATGCTGCAAACAAAGCAGCATGTTCTAGACCACTTAGCTCTGCTGCTTTATGCATTTTCCATTAGCAGCTGTGCTTAGAATGGTCACAGAATCATAGAATCATAGAATAGTTGGTGTTGGAAAGGACCTTAAGATCATCCAGTTCCAACCCCCCTGCCATGAGCAGGGACATCTGACACTAAACCATGTCACTCAAGGCTCTGTCCAACCTGGCCTTGAACACCACCAGGGATGGAGCATTCACAACTTTCTAGGGCAACCCATTCCAGTGCCTCACCACCCTTACAGTAAAGAATTTCTTCCTCATATCCAATCTAAACCTCCCCTGTT
>JANRGW010011938.1:0-21587 GCA_024733675.1 Psilopsiagon aymara
CCTGCGGCTGCCTCCTCCTTCTCCCGCAACAGGTGCGGGGCGGCCCGCGGCGGGCCGTGCCCGGGCTGCGAGCGACTTTCCTCTCTTTCCCCGGTGTCCGTCCCTGCGAACCGCCGCCCGCAGACCCGGACCGGGGCCAGCAGCAGGGGCGGCCCCGCACACGGGCGCTGCGGCCCCGCTCGAGCCGAGCCGAGCCGTACTGTGCTGTGCCGGTGGGGGCGGCGCGTCCGGCCCGAGCCCCGCTGTAACGGCGAGGCTCCTACCGCAGTGGGCGCGTGCCGTCTTGCCGGGGGCGCCACTGGTTGTTCTGAAACCTTTGGCTATTAGGGCTCGGTGTGCTGCGAGGCGCCGACACTGCGGCGGGGCTAACACAGGGGTGCCGGGGCGCGGGAGTCCGGGGTGTGCGGGCAGCGTGTTTCGAAAGGGACCTGAGGTAGCGGAAGTCCCACAGTTAAGGTGAATAGCTACGGCATCCAGCTAACGGGGACGAGGTAGGGCCTCCCCTGGCGTGGGAGAAGGGAAGTCTCGGTGGAATTAAGGTGCCCCGCACCGCGCTGCCTCTCTGAGCCAGGCCCGTGCCCTGCGCTCCGGGGGAAGGCCGGCCGGGCTGCGGGAGCCCTTCAGTTTGGTTGCCCTTTCAAGGCGAGGGGCTTCAGCAAGCCCTTATTTCCTACAAGGAAAGCCGTGAGGTGTCCTTACATCCCTTCTAAGGAGAGGTGTATGTTGAAAGAGCGTTTTCGGATGCTTTTATTTTGTCCTAAGGGCAAGGAGGGTGAAGGGAGGAGAGTTTGGCTTACGCAAGAAGATCGAGTGCTGTATCACTGCTGTAGGCGCAGATGCTGTTTGCTTTTGCAGGCAGTGGAGGGGTTGCCTCTCTGGCGTGTTCACTGGGAGTGCTGCTTGCTGGACTGTGAAGTCTGACTCCAGCTTTTGTTCCTTCCCTGTCTTCCTCTTTTTCCTACTTACACAGTACAATTCCACTTGCCCTTTACCAGTCCTTCACTTCTCTAACATACATCTGAGTTTATCTCTGAGTCAGAGTGAGGGTTTTGTCAAAACAACATATGAATCGGCCATATGGCTGTTGGTTTATTAACTGCTTCCACAGTATAATATTGTTAATACATATTTTGTGTAACATGGGCATGCAGTCACAAGCAACAACTGTGGGCAGACCAATCTACGAGATGTCTTGAATATAGTTAAAAATGCAGTGCTTTTGCTTAGAAAGCCTGTTTACAAATCACTCCCAGCTATCACTCTGAAGTTCAGCATTGGAAAGGATGTGCATCTGTTGTCCTGTGTGTTTCAGAGTTTGTAACTACATTAACTTCACTTTCCACAGGAAAAACTCTCCGTCATTATGTATTTTTAAAGCCATGTGTAACAAACTCTTTTCAAGTTCTCTATCTTACATTGTTGATGTGATTTAGTTCTTTTGAATCCATATTAACAGTCTTCATAATTTTCAAAGCTGGAGGCTGTCAAGAGATACCTATTTTACATGTGCATGGCTTTAAAAGCACTAACCTGCCTAGATTTATCGCTAGTTTGGTTTGTGGTTTCATCTCATGTTACTGAGTTGAACTTTTATTCAATAGGACATATTTGTAAAAAGGGGGTGGATCTGCTTGCATTACTTGTTGAGTATTTTGAGTTTAAATTGTTTTGTGCTGTCAAAGTTCATTCAGAACTTCCTCATGTGTGAAGTGCCAGAGTTAAACTTCTACTACTGTGAAGATCTTTGTTGTCTGTTGAGGTTCTCCTGAGTTATCACAGGAGCCACTTTCCAGGTGTTCACAAACAGGAACACCCTCTTGGCATGATGAGGAGTTGCTCCTTGGCTGTTTGGCCTGTCTGTTAGCCATCAGGTGTGTGTGCCCAGGGAGGGCCGGGTGGATGGCTTCAGCTGTGATCTGCTTTGCAAGTGAAATGCCTGTGTCTGGATCCAGCTCCTCAGGAAGGTCAACCTCCCATCCTAGTTTGATGAAATCACCTACTGGTTGACTTATTGTTCCTGTTTAAAAGGCAAATCAGACCTGCTAAATAGGTGTATGTGTGCTGTGATTTGTGTTTGGTATTTTTTTCCTCCCTCCTGTGGCTAGATATACAAACTTCCAAATCTGATGGTGGGGAAAGCTTTAACAGCACCATGGACTTTGCAGAGAGATGTTACTAGTAGATCCCTCTGTTGCTGGGTAGGTGGTCTGCTGCACTCAGCTAGCTTTCTTCAGGTGAGTGGTTTCATTACCATGGTGAGGTGGTTTTTTTTTTACTCTGCTGTTCATAAACACACAGGTAGCAAAAGGAGTGCAGTGCTAAGGGGGTACACTAACTTGCACCAGTTGGAATTTTTTAATCGTTGAGCATCTTATAGTGCTAACAAGCTTTTCAGTGATTCCCGAGATGAGAGGAGCCCTCTTGTGGGGAGTATCACACAGAGAAGCTTCTAAGGCAACTAATTTCCTGGCTACCCACGCACGAACATAGGTGTGCCTCTGTGCGAGGGAGCTCCCCATGCATGCTCCATGCCAGCTCCATGCATGGATGGCGGCTTGCTTAGGTGCTTGGCTTATTCCGAAAATCTTGAATGATTTTGCATACTCTCCTAGCTAGTATTCTTTTCTAAGTGAGTTTAATATTATTCTGCTCTTTCTGCAGGAAAGCAGGTCTCGGCTTTCAGTGATGTCAGTGCCAGGTAGCTTATTGAAAGTCAAACACTGAGGTGGTCTCTTCTTAACAGCTGAGGAGACTTTTCATCTGTTGCTGCTATATCCTTGTGACTTCTCTATCTGAGAATAAATCGCGGTTTAGCTTATTGTGGAGTTTCGGTGTGGTTTTTGTTTGTTTGTTTAACGGATGGATCATGGGGTACAGTAGTTGGGAGCTTAAAACACCATCCTGTTCCCGGCGGCTTCTTCCCTCGAGGGGATTTACACGGTGTTTTGGCACACGTTCCCATGCCCTCCGAGGCGAGCTGCGGCCGCGCGGGCGCACGGCCCCGGTGTTGGTGTTCTGTCGGGGGTGGTGAGACTCGCCCTCGCCTGCGGGTGCCGCCCTCAGCGCGGCCTAAGCGCGGCTACCGGCTGCGGAAGGAGCGGCTGGACGCGTCTCCCGGCTCCGGGCCGGCACGACCCGGGTTCGCTGCTGCTTCGAGAGCTGCTCTCTGCTCGAATCTTGGGGGCCAGACAACAGAGCGCCGCGGGGTAACGGGGGCTTGCAGCAACACCGAGGTGCTGTTTACTTACTGAGGATAAAAGTGTTGGAAGCCTCTCAGAGCGCTCTAATTCCCATCCATAATAATTTAAATGTCAGCACTGTTGTGAATGTTTCCTATCTTTTAATAAGTTGTGGATCTTTAATTGTTCTATTGCCATCCCTCCCTGATTAAAACCTATTAAAACTTCGCAGTTCTGGACCAGATTTTACAATTCTTTAATTTGCTCTATGTTAATTTTAACAGTTTCCTGAATCAGTACCGTAGGTCTTGCTGTAGGTGCATAGACTTGGGTTTATCAGTAGCTTGTTGAATTAAAATGCTACAACTAAATTAAATTTAAAAGTGTGAATGGGAAGATTAAAATCCTTATAGATGCCATCCCTCAGCTTTAGGAGGCTGCTAAAGTACTGTCTCCTGGATTCTTTCACTGGTCAAGAAATGTCAAAGACAATGTGGAACAAGCTTTTTGATGTGTATATTGTGTATTGTAAGTCAGGCTCTCTTTCTGCACCTGCCTACTCCCATAACTACTAGTATAAAAAAGGGCAGGGAGGAAGGAAAGATAATCACAGCAAACACAAAACCAACCATCACCACCCCCAAAACCAAAAATCACAACAACAAATCAATCAAACAAAACCCCAAACGCTGCCACAGAACACCTCCATAGTTCATGAGATATCAGGCCTGTTTAATGACGCTGAAGCAGTTGGCTTAAGTGCTACTTCCCCTACAGGAAGAGAGCTTTTAACATCTAGCTCAAGTAGTATGCATTGTCATTTTACTTGGGCTTCATATTCAGAATGGATGTTATTTTGTAGGTGTTATTTCAAACTGTAAAAATAGTAAGTTTACACTAATCAAAGTTGATTCTGATTGATGGCTGGTTTATTGCTATCACAGATAAACAAATTTAATACTTTACAGCTGAAAATTATTTGTGGTATTAAAGGTAATTAAATGTCATCAGTGCAGTAATTGCCTCAGTTATGTAAATACTGTATAATCTAGCAACAACATACTTTCTTTTCCACTTGAAAAAATGTGCTTAAGTATAGATACAATACAAGCCACGGCGTGCTGCTATAATTTTGTTGTGGTAACTGCACACCTGCCTTTCTTCCAGGAGGGAGATCTCCTATATGTGACTTAGACAAATGCAGTGGACTGCTAGGAACTGTGGCAGGACAGACGTATTATGTATGTTTAAGGTGGAAAAGACTATGAGAAGATGGTGCATTCGTTAAACTGGTTCAGATTTAATTCTACAGCTGTTCCTTAGTATTGATTCTGGAGTCAAGCACATTTGTTTTCACTAAAATTGATCTTTGCTTTTGTTAAAATAAGTAGAAAGTTTATTTATACCCTTTGTGTCTTCGGATAAAACTATTGAAGATATGTGTACTAGGAGATCTGTCAGTTCAAGGAAAATGATCTTAACTTGTCTGTTAAGATGACAGATAGGGGGTAGGCTGCCTCACTATTCAAATGGATGGAGTTAGCGACCCTGACTCCCGTTGACTTTGAGATTCTTCAGAGATGTAAGTGATGGCATGATTTATACCAAAAAGCTTAATACGAGCATAAGCACTCTTAATTTTGAGCACTTTACAAGTGCTTGGTTCTGTTAACATATGTGCAAACTAGGTATTTGAAAAATAAGCTGTTTTTTACAGATACAAGTAGTAGAAATGCTGCCCAGGCTGTTGGTTAGTAGGGTATTGATGATTTCTGTTTCCTACTGAATTCCTGTTTCCTACTGCCCTGTGAGGTTCCTTGCTGCCTTTCCTTATTTAACTGATCATGGGCTGAAGTTACAGAATATGTTTTACTATGGGGCCTGATCCAATATTGTTGTTACATATAAATAGTGTTAGGTAAGAATGATTGAATATGTTTTTATTCATCATGTTATGTGTTGTGCAATTTTTTACAAATAGTCATACTATGCAAATCCATTTAATTAAGAAATGTAACAAGGCTTGTTAATGTACATCTTGTGTTTGATTGTTTTATTGGTGTGTATACTTTCAAAGTATTTGTGGATGATGAAACTTTTGTCTCTGTGTTCATGTATCTCTTGCTCTGATGAGTGAGATTGAGTCAGAACAGGGCAGGGCTCCCAGTCTCCTCAATTTTTCCTATTCATGGAAATGCACACAGGCTGAGTTTGAATTGTCAGACGGGGAAACAGTTAACATGTTCTGTCTAGTCACTTCTGAGGAGCTCTCAATAGTGTGGAACTGCACATGTAAGAGAGCTGAAAGTAGGAAGAGGTCACCTCCAAGAAAGCCTTCCGCACCTGGGCATGTGTGCGGAGGTGGGTGTCCAGGCGGGTCTGCCCCCTCCTTCAAGGTCTTGTAGGCAGAGCTGCTGCTGGCACAGCTGCCTATGATTCACCAGACCTGTGGTGGGTAGGGATGAAGTGAGGACTGAAGGAGCAAGTTTCCCACATCATGTGAGAGGATTGCCATGGCTGCTTTTAGCACCTACAGTTCTGCAGCTGAGGAATACATTTTCTTTCTGTTTTGATAAAAGTATAGAATGTGCACAGTCTTTGCATTGTATATGATGGTCCCATAAACAGATGGGTAAGCTAAAAAAAGCCAAAGTAGTCAGGATAGTTACTAGGAAAATGAAGACCTGGTGTCTACTGTTTGTTTCCAGACCTTGCTTACTTAAAATTAACCATCTCTTAGGCAGAGGTGGTTAATAATTCTGAATTCAATTTATTGGAAAGGGAGATATTGAGATATAAGACTCTAGGATAAAGACATACATGTTCAGACTTGGAGCGAAAGGTGAAAAGAGCTGAATTTGCCTTTCTGGAGAATCTTAATAATCCACTGCTGCTCCCCTGTTTTTCCCCGTCACCTATTTAAATGTTTGCTTGCTTAGAAAGGCTGGATGATTCTGCTGGTTTTTGAGCTGAAGCACCTAATTCAGTGGATGGATGAAGAACAAGTTCATGAAGCTACTGTGGTTTTATGGCCTTGACTTTTAGAAGGTAGTCGACTCATTGCTTATTTAAAGCTATTCAGACTGCATCTGTACACCTGACAGCAGGATTCTCATTAGCCAAAAAGATGAAGGTTTTCCTTCTTATTCTCTAGCATTTCATATGCAATCTTACTGATTAATGCAAAGAGTCTTTTTTCCTTCCAAGAAGGTGGAAAGAAGAAATCAATGCAAATAAAGTTTACACTAAATATTAAAGTTGTTTAAAAAGTGAATGTACTGCTGTAAAAATAATCTGCTAGTCCTTTATTATCTTGTATATAAAAGTGAGGCCTTAGAGATATCTTTGAAAAGAGACTTACAAACCTCGGTAAAGACAAGGTTATTCTGTCATTTTTTGACAATAAGAGGTAGAAGGAAGAGCAGCAGTAGAAAAAGTCAGGTGTGTGTCATGTTTGAGATAGTGATTGCCTTGATGGAAGGTGGGTTTTTTTTCATATAGTGGTTATTTTTGCAATTTCCAACCTTTTTTCTTATTTGTTTTACTTTTAATTTTTTTAAATTTTTAAACAGAATGTGTGAAATCCTGTTTGTCTTCTTAAGGCTGTTTTGTTCTTTCCTAGACTTAAATGTCATTGAATAGAAAGTTTGCAGTCATTTGATGCGGAGTAAATAGCTGTTTCTCACATGAATCAAATAAAAAAGCCTCTACTTTGTCTGTTCTTTTGGCCTGATTTAAAACCTACTGAAGCAGAAAGTAAATGCAAAGAGATGAGTCTCCTGAAGGAAATTAGGAAGAGATTGAGCTTCGAGTTTAGTATCCATATATTCCGACATTGTCATGCAAGGAGTTGGATTTATGGATCTGTTGGATCCGTAATACAGTTGTGTCCGTATTATGTATTTTTAAATGAGTTTTTTAAAAAAGCTTTTGACATAGATGATTGATCTTGAGCATGTTCAGGCAAAATACGATTGTGTGTTTTGATGGGTGCGTACATTGAATGTTTTTGGTGTACTGTTTTTGTAGAACAACATGGACTCTTTTAACTATACCTTGATTTTCCTGATCTTTCTTCCAGAGAAAAAACATCTGAAGCCTTACTGTTTCATGCTAGGAAAACATATATATAAGTGCAAAATGCCATATTCTTTCCTGATGTTACTATATAAGATAAATACCTACCTTGTCCTGAACATCTCAGTACTAAGAAAATTGGAAATAACAAATATTGACACTCTGAAAGGAGCATATGTTAATATATTGTCTTGATCTAATTTGTGATATAAAATGCATTTAAGTTGAGGGGAAGCCTTAAATCAACACCCGAGAGCAGAAGTAAGACAGTGTTTATTTTGCTTTACAAATTCTCTGACCCAGACCTGTCTCAAGTTCATGATTTTTTTTTTTTTTTCCTTATGGTTGCTTTTTTTGTCTTTGTTTTGGTTTTATGCCCTACAAGAAAATGATCTTCATCTGTTACCAGTTTTTGATAAAACTCAAGCACAGGATTGTCAATAATGCTATTCTCTGTTAAGCTTGTGATTTTCACAGTCTGAACTTTTCTCTGTGGTTTCAGTAGTTGAATAGTTGCTGGGTAGCTCTTCTAACAGTAAGGTCATACAAAGTATTTTAAAATAGAAAAGTACCTTTTAAGAATCGATTAGTTCTTTCAGAAGAATTCTTCTGAAGGTTTTGTTTCATCTTATAACTGGAGAAACTGAGTCTGGAGATTACAACTTCAGCCTTTAGAGTGCTGAAGTGTCAAAAGAGTGAGCAGTGGTGAACAGACTGCTCTGACTTCTGAAGCTGGCTTGATGCATCTGTGCCTTGAACTGTATTATTTTCTTAATCCCTCTGGCTGGCAGCAGGGAGGAAGGGGACCTTGAAGGCTGGAGTGATCTCTCCAATGGATGGGCATAGCTGGGTTTCACAATAATGGCAGACAGTAGATTTTTGTGTGTTATGATTGGCAGCTTGTTAGACCCAAAATTGTTGAGAGGCTGGGTTTTTCTTGCCTTTTTGGGGTGTGTTTTTTTGTTGTTTTGAGGGATTTTGTTTATTTTGGATTTTTTTTTTTTTTTTTTTCAGGAGGGGAGAGGGGGAAGGGTTGGCTCCCCTGTCAAACTGTGACTTCTTGGTTGCTTGCTCTTTGGGTATGGTGTTCTTTTAAAACCACATTTTAACTGCTCTTGTGCAAAGGAAATAGCAGGAGAAAACTTTGACATTCCTATAAATTCCTTGATAAACATAGGGGTATCTCATGGAGTGGGAGTTAAAAATCTGTATACTGTGATTCAACAATGTCTTATGAGTGTTTGTGTTTGCAGAGCTTTTCATAGGCAATTTGTCTATAAATGTCTTTTGTCCTTTTTGCAATAGTATATGAGCCTGTGTTCAGTTGGCTTGATTTTCTGTAATATAACCTGACATGCCCATGATATAACACTAGTTGGAAGCCATCTTTTATCAAGTGTTTAGGGGTTTTTTTTCTTGAAAACATACAGTCCTAGTTAGCGCAGCCTGCTAGCTCTTGTGAAAGACATAAAGCCTTGCAAAGACAAGATAGTTTTCCTTTCTGTTAGCTAACTTGTGTTGAATGCTGGCTTTTGTCTTCACTCCACCCTGTGAAAGAGCAAAAAGGTTCAGTTCAGTAAGCTCAGACTGGCAGAGTGTTTTGCAAGGCAGTTGCTGTAGAACATGAGCTTATCGTGTGCTATTCATTATATTCTAAATCACAGTAATGAGCTTCATGTAGTGTTTGGATAGTTTACAGGGACTGAAACAATCCTGTGAATGAAAGAAGATGGCAAATCTAGAGTTCTGCTGCTGTAAATTATCAGATTACCCACCGCAGACTGTATGTGGGTGACTGTCCTGGTGACTGGCTTCAATTTGCTTTTCATTTCTTAGGTACAGATATCAAGCCTTTATACCTGATGTTAAAGCAGAAATATCAATTAGCACGTTGTTACAGATATTTACATTTCCCAGATCACAGTATAATTATCCTGATAGTCTCTGTTCAAACTACTGATTAAGACCATTGCATATCAGATTGTGCAGGTAATTACACCTGTGAAATCCAGTGGGTGAAAGTGGTTGTGTTTAAGTGTAGTGATTTGACTGATAGAGTTTGAAATTGTCGTAAAAAGGAAACCCCCAAAATTACCCAGTGCCCTGGAGACAGAGTCGCCCTCATGTCTTAAGAGAGTCTGACCCCATGAGTAAGAGCTGAACTGTGGTTGTATTGGTACCCAGTATGAGAGTATGAGTTGGGGGGGGGGGAAATTAGGTGTGGGAAATCACTAATAGGGTCTGTGTAAGCAAATTTCTTAATATTTTTTATAAAGAATTTAGCAGCCTTGCTACTAAAATTATCCACCATGTTCCTGAAGTACTTCCTCAAGGGAATATTGCTTTCATTCCAGTTTTTGTAGAAAAGCTCCTGCATAGCTGAGGCAAGGCTGAAATAAGCAAAACTTTCTTCCTAGGGATACCTCAGGAATTTGTTTCTTCCCTAAACCAATGGATAGAGGAAAGTATTTATCAGTACTGTCTGGTTGTATGCAGGATTGGTACATTTTATGCATGTTTAATAGTGTTATTAGGAAGTTGATTGTTGGGGTCTGTTTTGGTTTTGGATTTTATTTGTGGTTTGCAGTTTTTTTGTTTTTTTTTTTTAAGCTTAAGTACCTAAAGTTCTGTGGTATCTTCTAGTGTAATAGATGGTTTTTACTTGTAATCGGTTGCAGGTGGCTAGGATGCCATTTTATTAGGCATTTGGAAACAAATGAGCTGGCACAGTTTTTAACAACAGAGACCATGAAATAAAATCAGGCTGTGTAAGCTGAATGTGCTATTGATCCTTTTCCTCTGTCAGAATTCACCTCTGCATTAGGAAGCAGAAAGAAATGTGCACCAACGCCTTGTTGCCTGTGTGTCATAACCAAAATTCATCTTCACCAGCCTCTGGAACATCAAACTCAGTCATGGTTTGTACACAGAGCAGGTCACTCTTAGGGTTGCAGGGGGTCCTGCAAGGGCTAAGGAAGTCATTCTCAGTCTTGTAGTTGTTCTCCATGACTCCTCAGATAATAAAGGTAGGGAGACACTGAAAGAGTTGTCATACCTTTAAGTATGAATGCCTCTTCAGAAGCCACTCCAGTCAGATGTATTTTTGGTAGACACATGTTATATGATTTAAAAGTCTACTGAAGTAGTTTAGCAGTTAAAATGTTCAATTGATTGAGCATAATGTTTTAAAGGCCAGGAATCCTTTCTTAATGACTTAAACCAGTGAAAGGGCGCAGAGTGATATTTAACTAAACTGCCATATAAGTGTTGTTTTCTGTTACCTTTGCTCTTTTGGCAGCAGTCTTGGGCATGCATGGTAAGTATTAATGGTACCAACTACTGTCCTCTGTTTGTGGGTATGTGTGTATTGTTATGTAATATTTGTCGTGGCATTAAGTGGATAGTGCTGTTTCTCTTACAGGACAACGTAGTAGCCTCTGTAAACCTCAGAATGCAAATTACTGAACTAAAGAGGAGTTTGTATATGGGTTTTTTTCCCCTTTACTCTTTTATGTTTGCAGTCTATGCCCTTTAGTACAAAGTGTCTTTAACTATAGACAAACGTCATCGTGTATAGCTTGCACATACGCCCAGAGTCCAAGGTGTAGCCAAGTGGCAGGAAGCAGCCAGGAGGAAATGTATACTGGAGGTGGACTGTGGGCTTGGTTCAGAACTGGTGCCATCCTGCAGAATACTTCTGTTTTGGTTGGGTGTTTTGTGCCCATATTGAAGAAGTAAAAATAGTCCGCTGAGCCTTCAGGTGGTGCTTTGTTCTTCTGCATCCACTGGGTTCCTGCGTGATGAGCCTGAGGTATGTGACAACAGAGCTATCCTGCCAGCTGAGCATGATCTGGGACTCCTTTGTAAAGAGAATCCCAGGGCACTGTGATACATAGCACATTGGCTGTTTTAACTCCCACCCTTCGTCAATATTACCCGTGCTGTTGAGGTGATCATACACATCTGTATAATCTTGCATTTTCAGTGAGGCGCCTGCAGATTTAGCTACTAATATATGTGCCATCTTGTGGTGGCTGATCAGGTTACATCAGGATTCTCTCAAAAAATAATGGGGAAAAATCTTCGGGTTTTAACATTATAGGAAGGTTTAGCTTGCAGTTTTTCTTCAGTAGCATTTTAAATGGTGAGCACACATTGAATTAAACAGGTGAAAGCAGATGAAGTTTAAGGTTTCACAGGTAAAGCATCCTGCATGTTGCATAGTGGCATTTGGAGCTGTGAAGGTTGGAACTTACAGATTGCAAAACTTGTGAGCAACTCTTGTGTTTTAAGTGGTTTAAAGAAAATCCAGAATCCAGCATATGAAGGAAATCCAACTAATTAAAACCACCCAGGCTGTTTGCATTTTGTTCATTTTGCAAATTGAATGTTAATGTTTCGTGCTATAAAACTAATGGTGTGGTACAGAATATTCACTCTAAAAGTCCTTTTGTTGTCTGTACAAGCTAGAAATCCTGATTTTTGAGTTTTCACACATGGAAAAGAATGTTCCAACACCTGCCTGTAATTGTGGGTGTATGCATTCTTAATGCAGAAGGTATGCACTGCACAAGAAGGTGATTGAGCTAAGTGGGGGGAAACACCCAGCCGATGCGTATATAGAAGATGACGACTCATCCTCATTGTTTTAGTTTTAGAGTAGGCTAATATTTCTAAACATGAATAAACAGAGCAGCTGGCAAAACGCAGGCTCATGCCTGGAGCCTTCCAGGCTTCTTTTCACTCAGTGCTCATCTGCTTGTGCAAGCACAGTTCCATCCTCCTGCTGCCTTGTGAGGAGGAAGGAGCAGCCCCTGCTGCCGAGGTGCTTCCAGCTCTCTGCAAGCGTGCAGGAGCTGGCGTTCCCAAGGCCAGCTTGCTGCAGCTGAGGAGACAACACTCATAGACCCTCTTTGATTAGGATGTGTCAGTGTTGTCAGGGCAACTGTTAACAGCAGCATATCATATTTTCTCTTCTTGTGTCGCGTGCTGAATATTTTAGTCTGCCATAGCTGGAAGAGGCTTGCAGGAGGAAGGTGCTGCAGCAAAGAACCCAGAGATGTGGGCTGGGATCTGATTTAACAGGTTAAGACAGTGACGAGCAGCATCCAAGCTAAACTGCCTTTAATTGGGGCTTTTCTTGAAGGTGAGGAAAGGCTTGCAAGCCTTTTGCTGCCGACTGGATATTGGTATTTATCATCTGTTTGCATACTGCTTATCCATAGGGGATCTATTACAAGTGCTCAAATGAACAGGCAGTGTTGCAGCTAGCGGCTGAGTAGGGGCTGGAGTTTCTTACTTTTTTTTCTTAATAAGCGAGAGGCAACAGCAACATGTCTGGTTCAGCTACTGCCCTACGACAAGAGAGACTGAAGAAAAGTGCCAGGACAAATCCCTTGGGTTTATTCACCATTAATGAAGAGGATGAGCAGCAAAAGAATGAGAATTCCAAAAGACTGAAAGGTATGTTGCCATTCTGCAGTGTGACTGGGGCTGCGTGTGAAATATGCTGGACAGCAGGCACAGTTTCTGTCTTTATTAGCTCCTCTGTGTGCTATAGAGAGTCTGTATGTGACTAGTGCAGTTTGGCAATGCATATTGGCACCCACAAATGCACTGTGCATGAGCGATGCCTTTATTTAAATCCCCTGGTTTGTTATGCAATCATCTGCTTCAGATAGGAAGAAAAGTATACTTTAGTTATTAACCCCATTTTTTCTGCTGGGGACAAGGGTCCTGGATCAGAAATATATTAGTGAATATCTGTGTGTTTTCTTTGATTTCTGTGCACAGTTTGAGTAATTACCTATTTAAAAAGACAGGTGATTGTAGGCTTGGGGAATACAGAAAGCTGCGTGTTAGAGAAGGCAGTTTTGCCAAAGACAATGTGACATTAACTATACTTCCATTCATGTGCATACGAGGCAGTGTGCCTTTGGCAGAGCGCAGAAAAATACACATTGTTCAAATATGACTTTCATATGTCTGAGGGGAGTGGGGACACCAAACAACAAAACACCCATAAACACAGAAAACCCCAAACCCAACAGATTTTAACTGCTAAAGAAAAATATTTATGGTGTTTAACTTAGGTGAATGGTAATAGTAGAGACATGCTGATGGCCATTGGTTTATAACAGAGGTCTGTTAAGATTATGTAGCCCCTGTCTATCTTATATCATGTAATTATGTTTCCCACATGGATCCCAGGGTTTAAATTCTGTGGGTCTGGCAGGGGTTCTTCACCTTACAATTGTGACTGGAATTTTAAGTGTGTTTTTTAGAATTTTTACTTTCTTAGTGATCAAGTAATTCCATTTATATGAGCACTCATATTTTGGTCTTATGCAGGATGGGGGTGAAATGGTAACAGATTTTTGTTTGTTTGTTTACAACACCAATGTTACTTTGTAGCCCCAGACAGTGTTTCAAATTTCAGATGTTACCATTCTACCATGTAACAGGAGAGGCTAGCAAACATTTAAATAGCAAATGTATGGTATGTATGTTTATTAGAGCTGAATCATTTACAGCTAACTGGTTGTTTTCTTTTTCTTAAAGGAAAAGGATGGCTTGGCAGCTTTTGCAAATTCAGAACTCAGATTTATTTTTAATTTTTTTTTTTGAGTGTGGAGCTTATACTTTGTTTTCCTCAGTGTGGTAAAGAACCTGACGGATTTAGTGATGTGATAAAATACGTATTGCTAGTCATTGTTAATGTACCTAATGTGTTTGGGTCTTGTGTACATAGTTACGTGCTCTTCTTTGTATTTGAAACTGCCCATATAAAACAGAGATATAAACTAGTGTGAGGTTGCTGAGTTTTTTCATGTTTTAAGAAGCATATTGCTTTCCTTTAGCATCTACTGGGTGCCTTCTGGAGTCAACAATCCACAAAGCTAAGAATCACCAATTTTCCTGGTTTTGTTCAATGGCACTGATAGTTTCCTAGGGTAAAATTTCTTGTTCACTTAGTGTTTTCTACTTGCAGTGGTTTTACAGATGTGATTGTCCTTTGAATCTCTTGTGACTGAGAATCCAGTTTCTATTATTCTTTTTTTCCTCTTGTTGCTGTGAAATGTAAGTAGACAAATATGGTCAAAAGCACAGATAACAAACTAACAAGTGCATGTAGTTTTAATAAGGTAAAAATTTGGTGTCTTACCTTGAATGCTCCTAGTGAGAAGCAATGTAGGAGTCTGTACAAAATATTTTGGAAGTATATTAATTTGTTTTTCTTTTACTAAAGCCTTAAGACGGCTCATACTGTCTGTAGAACATCATTTGCACACTGATGCATCTAGTTATTTACCCTTCTGTGCATTTGAATGTGTTACCAGTGGCTAGATGGGTTAGAGCTGGAATGCCTGGTCATGGAGAGCGCATACATTCAGGATAGTGTTCTCCCCTTCCCTGCATGGTACCAAGCAAGGTCTCTCCAGTGCAGCTCTGAGCAGAAACACAAGATGTGTGGATCAACCCATGTGAGGCTTCCTTGAGTCTTTCGAGTCTGTTGTTCTGTTGCTACTTTACAGTGTTTATCTCAATTCTTTACCTGTCCTG
This sequence comes from Psilopsiagon aymara, assembly GCA_024733675.1. Lineage (NCBI taxonomy): Eukaryota > Metazoa > Chordata > Aves > Psittaciformes > Psittacidae > Psilopsiagon > Psilopsiagon aymara. The sequence continues at coordinate 14,820 of JANRGW010011938.1, forward strand.
TTTGGTCAGCGAGCACCTGCTGAGATGGTGTCACCTTCACCCCCCAAGCACATACTAAGTCAGTGTTATTTTTATGAGAAGTGGACTATATGTCTTCTTCATTTGCCATTTCTTAAATCGTGCTGGACCTTGTCTTTGTACAGCAGAACAGTTCAAAACCCAAGAGGTCTTTAATGCATCTAATACTCCAAAGTAATAAGGCAGCTTGTTCCTCCATTAAAGATATTTGAATATCATCAGAAGTTTTAGGATAATCAACATTTTGGCAGTTCAGGTCTTACCAGAGTACTGAGGCTTGATTAGTGTTTGTATGAGAGTTGGTTTTGTCATCTGGGAAACATTTATGTGGATCTTAAAGTGGCTAGCATTTGTGAGATTTTTTGTGAACAGATTTTGATATTTGTCTTTGTACTATAATCTGAAGTCTAGTAGGCAAGGAGTTTGTTCCTCCAGTGTAAACAAATAATGAAATGGAAGTGTTTTTTTATCTGGAGTTATTAAAAAGCCTGCAGTGATCTTTGTACCCACGTGCTCCTGATACTTCCTGTCCTTTGATGTGAATTGTATTCACTGCTTTTTCACTAAATATTTTAATTTCCTTTCTTCCTCCTGTCTTTGGGACAAGGCCTGCATTTTTGTTACATGTCTGAGTAGCACCCCCTATTGCAGGGTCTTGAGGTCCAGCTGTTGCATAGTACAACAGTGTAAGTAATAATTACTTTAAATTGCCTTTTTTACTTGTATTAACAGCCTCTATTCTCTCCCATTATAACATACAAGAATTTTGCTACATAGCACACTCTCCAAATACAATCTGTATGAGTTTACAGAAGCTTATTTTGTCTTGGTTTTATTCACCAGCGTTCTAGCAGTTCTGCAACTAATCCATAGAGAAACCAGACAGAACAGGCACAGAACCACGCACTTAACAGCTTCAGTATTCTTTTAGAGCTTGTGCTGTAAGCCAAGTATTATTTCTGTGACTGAAGATAGTGTGTGAATGTGGTTCTTTATGTAAATCACAAAGATGTGTTCAGCTAGATTAGTGTTTACCTAAAAGTACCAATCCTCTTTCTGTGAACTTTGGCCTCAGCTGTTCCTTGAATTCAGGAACAAGAAATTTAATTCACCTTAGTATTTCCCTCCTCTGCCCTGTTGACTTTGTGCACCTTGGATGTAGTCTTGATAACTCTTAATTATATGAAATTAAGTGATGCCTCCTCCCCTCTTCCTCCTGGGGGCAGATGCCTTCTCAGACTGTTGATAATGCTGTTTCTAAAGTTCTACAGCATAGAAAAGTTATGCTCATGTTTCTGGATTATGAAATTGAATAATAACTGAAATGGTTGCCTTATGAGATTTAAGGCAAATTAATGAAAAAAGTCTCAGCTAACCTACCAGTGGAATCCTTCACCTGCCTGCTTATTTAAGTGAGCATACCTCTAATCTGCTAAGTGGTACTGTTGTTAATACAAAGCTAGGCACACATGCTTTAGGTCTCTAAACAGTGAGATTGATTCTTTGTTATCTTGAAGGGCTTTTTCCAGTCCTTTGGTGCATGGCAGCAATGTCTGTGATTACCAGTGTATTTTGCTGCTGATCCATGGGTGGTTATCTTTTTGTGTAGTGCTTTCAGAAGTAAGTTTTGTTCATTCAGAGAGAAAGTTCCCTCATCTAACATGACTGTTATGTGCTTAGTCTCAGTGTTGTGCATGTGTTAGGAAAATATATAATCCTTGTTAAATTCAGTTTGGCTAACTTTTAATTTGGTTGTTCTTTTGTTGCCATGTGTCTACCCAAACATCAACTTAAGATAGCTGAAAGAAAAGGGAATTTGGTATCTTCAAGGGCATTAAACGGATAGTCCTGGAAACTGAAACTGTATACCTACAAAACAGGTACTGCATGGGGTGTGAAAGTGTAATCTTATCCCACACTGTGGAGTCTGTGCCTCAGGCACGATTCAGAATGACAGCTTGGTCTCTGGCTTTCACCGCACTTTAAATCAGCATAACTGCCTGGGATGTTGATTTTCCCAATGGTGCCTCTTGATGCTGGTCAGGAGGTTGTCCTCCACTTTGTTCTGGACAGAGCAATGAGCAGCTATTAAAGGCTGGTGAACTGTCTCACCACATTCAAGTACTGAAGGTTTTTGTGACATCCTTATCTTGCCCATCTGCATTTGAGGCAAAGTTAGGGGAAAGAGTGGGTGGAAGAAAGAAAGGGTACCAATTCCCAGTACAGTGTTGGTTGTGTAAAGGGGCAGGGCTGAGAACCTGAACAATGTGGTTTGTCATCCTGCACCTTCCAGTGAGCTCTGCTAGTGTTTCTCTAGGTTTCCTCTTTCTTTCTGCTAGCCAAGTCCAGAAGTGTCCAAAAGTACCTGTGATTGTTTTTTTAATTTTTTTTTTCTTCCTGGATGTTTATTTAAAAACTCTCAAAGTATCTGGGACATACATTCTTTAAAAAAACCCAGACAAACCAACCCTATACTTATTACACAATTTGCAGCAATTGGAGCTGCAGAAGGAAATTGTAGGTGGGTTTTTTCAGAAAGCTACTACAAAGCTGCCTCCATTGTAGAATTTCGCTGTTCATAATGGTAGGTGCTGAGTAGCATGCAATAGCTTATTTAGAATACAGACAAAGAGATTATAGAATCATAGAATGTTTTGGGTTGGTAGAAACCATAAAGATCATATAGTTCCAACCCCCTTCCGCTAGACCAGGTTGCTCAAAGTCCCATCCAACCTGGCTTTGAACACTGACAATGATGGAGTATCCACAGCTTCTCTGAGCAACCTGTTCCAGTGCCTCACCACCCTATATGGTGGTGATCCCAATATGAAGTTGTTTATTTGCAGTGAAGCAAAGAGCCAATGCTGGAAGTCCCAGGGCTAGCAGGGAATACATCTGTAGACCAGTGGAGCAAATCTGATCTGGTCAGTCCCTCTGGCTTTCAAAGTGGAAGTCCCGGGTCTGAGGACTTAGCTTGTGTTGTAACACAGTCTGTTCATCAAAGTGTGTGCTGGGGTAACTGAGAGTTTATCTATGCTGGATAGGAATCATCTTAGACTTCTAGCTCACTTCCATGATTAAAGGTTTCCACCACTGATTCTGGAAGTTTGCATTGAAATATTTTTGTCAACTGTTGTTGTGGGGAAAACAACCTGTGTTCTGTGCCAGTGCTCAGAGAGCATACTTGACATTGAGCGTATAGATGGCAAAAGTCCAGAAAAGTACAGTGCTGATAGTCTTCAATGTATAAGCTGTTTGTTAAAAGGAATTCAGGTTAACTTGGCATGTGAACTGAGTATAATAAAAATTCGGGAAAGATTGAATTTTTCAAAGTAACTTGTGTAAGTAAACAGAGTTATTTCAACCAAGATATAAATAACATAGTGTTCATCAGAGCTGTCCATGTGAGAACAGGGTGCAGTATTCGGATACTGTACTTGCACGACAGAATGCAAAGTTCATTGAAGTCGCAAAAAGGTTGCAGTTCGACTTAAACAGCTCTCTAGAAAGCTTTATATAATAAGAAGCACCATTCATAAAAGATTGATAGCAAGTAGTGGAGTTTCTTCTTCATTCACTGTAACCACTGTAAAAGTAGTGGCTTTAAAAACCTTAAATTAGGTATATGATTCCAACTGTGAGGAAAATACATGTAAAAGGAATGTGGGTTTATGGTTATTTCTTATGGGGGAGAAAGAAAACTGAAAGTGGTAGATCCATTCAAGGACCTTGAAATTCTCTGTGGTTCTGTTGTGTTAGTCTTTTTTTTACTAAAAACATGCAAGGGGTTTGTACAGCGATAGGCCATTGCAATAAGATGACAGCAGAAGTGGAACTCTTTGTCTTATCTGTGCCACATTACACATGCCTGACTAGTACCATGTTTTTATTTTACAGTGGAAAAATGAAGCAATAACTAAACACATATTTTTAAATGAAATATGTTGAAGTTGGATCTGATGTTTTTGTGGCTGTGGGGTTGCTGATATTCGCAAGCTTGCCCAGAAACTGCTGTGTCCATTTACTCCTTTGAAGTTGCCTTTGTATCCAGGTACATGGAAATCTATGTTTGTTTTTAAGAAAAAAACTTTTGCTTGTCGTACTGAACCCCAGACAAATCAATGAACTCAGGCCTAGAGTGTTGTTTCTGGCCTTGGTGGTAGAACTCTACTCATTACCGGGTCTACCTGAATCACTGTGAGTAGGTAATTTCTCTTCCTGCAGAAAGTCACACATGTACATTCTTTACTTACTCAGTTACCCACAGAGTATTTTTGTGGCCTTTTTAAAAATTATTTTTGTTCTGTCTCTTTAATCTGTGTTTTACAGCTGGAGAACTTGTTTTTCTGGTATTTGAGAATTAAGAGTTCTAAGTGAAAGCATCGCAAGTTTTGTATTATCAGAAACCTTGTCATAAGTGATTTATGGTTGTTTTTCGGGGGGGGAGGGGGGCTGTGTTTGAGGGGGTTTGTGTTTGGTTTGTTTGGTTGTTGTTGTCTTTTTTTTAAGCCACATTTAAAGAATAATTTAACTAGGTCTACCCAACCTCAGGCCACAGTGGTAATGAGCCAGGAGAACAAATGCCACAATGACTGATGCAATTTGCTTTATTTTAATGAGTTACCTTCACTAACTTGTGTATCTTGTATGAGTGAAGGTGCACCTTGCAGTGAAGTGAAGGTGAGGGAGGCTATGGGCAATGTTTAATGAGCAAATAAAGATGCAGATGAAACATCAGAAATGAAATTAGTGAGTACTCTAAAACTTAGGCTTTCGCATTTTGTTGCTTGAGGCAGAGTGTTTTTCTCTTTCAGAGGGGTGGAATAATGTTTACCAAATTCTATACAAAACTCCGTCTCATTGATTTATAGGTTTCACTATGACAGCCATTGAATAGCCCAGTTGTCCAAACCCAATCTTAGTGATCTGTATGTATAGCTGTAGTGTTATTGCTAGTACTGCATTCCTGTGTAGGAATGCCTAGGGATAGCATGCAGATTGTATAGATTTTCTTTTTATACTATCAGTTTCAGAGAAGCACTTGAGTGCAAACTTCACTTACTCCTTTGAATCATTAACTTCCTGATAATGGCTGGAATGAGCAACGTTTCAGGAGGCAGGTCACTGCAGCTTAATTTGGATGCAGGTTTTTTCAAAAAAGCAGGATTTATGTCCCTGAGCTAGAGGCGGAGACAAGTGGTTTGGGGCAGGCTATGCCAGTGGAGAGCTGACTTACTACATGAGTACTGATGCAGACCACACAGTAGTGGTCCTGTGTGTGCTGGGGAACTGTTTGAGTTGTTTTGAACTAGAATAATACTTTCTGTGGCTTCAATAGGACGATGGGACAAGATTCTTTCTAATTGCTTGGGAGATTAAAAGTTCATTGAAGCTTTTATTCCCTTTTATTAATGCTGGGCATATAGATCATCTTCTAGTTGTTTCAGATCTGTTGAAGCCTAGTTTTGCTCCTTAGCTCTGCAGAGGCAATGCTTTTTTTTTTGTTTTTTTTTTTTTTTTTTTTTTCAGAGGTGAGCTATGCTTCTGTAGGCTTGAGTTCATGTCTAATGTATAGTTTATTTGTATACATGTCAGCAAGAGGAAGTGGGTTTGGAACACAGAGTTTGAGCAAATCGAGCACAGATATCTGCTGAGACTGCTGGGAAGCAAAATGTTGATATAGCAGAGATTCCAAATCACAGAAAATTCCAGTTGATGTCCTTCACTTAAGAATTAAAAGTTAGTTTTCTGAAGCACTCTTTCTTTTCTGGTGCTAGTATCTATACACCTGGCTTCAGGGAAAGTGAGAGTTTACTCTTACGATTCATAGCTGTGGATTCACAGTTAGTCCTTAACATCAGTAACTGGTTTTAAGTAGTGTGTGTTGGAGGCCAGATATACCATCAACTTGGAAGGGGAGGCAGTTTGCTTTGAGACTTACCCAGAAACCTCAACAGCCAAGAAGAAATACTCAAGGTACTGAAAGTCCTGGAAGGAACTCCATGTACTTAAAGACTGAATTTATAGTTTTGTCACTGGCTACCTGCTCTTCAGTTTTTATTTCTCTTGTTTAATACTGCTACAGCCTGAACCCCCAGTTATGCTACTAAGTGGCCTGTTTTTCACATGGAGGTTATTTTTATTTTTTTTCCACAGTCAGCTTTCTTCTGGGTCTTCCTCTTGCATCTGGTTCAGATGTAGGGGCAACTGCCCTTCCACAGTTTGGTATGCCAGGTACAGGTGCTCACAGACTTCTCCTGTGTTGTGCTGCTGACTTTTCTGTTTAGCATTGGAGGGTTGCAGAATGAGGATAGTGCCACTGCACACCCTTGCAGCCAGGAAATACTTCATCTCTTGGAGTTCTGTTTTCAGAAGAGCTTTGCTGCAGTCTAGTACCATAGCCATCTCCTATTGCATGGCATGCTGGTGCTAGAAATGTGTTCTCCTTCCTTATCAAGAACATGGATGCTTCTGAAGAATCTGATGATAGTGGTTGGCACAGAAATCATTAAGAAGAATTTTTATTTTCTTTGTGCTGCAAGACAGTGAGGAAAAGGAGTGAGGAAATAACATACTGTCATGGTTTAAGACGTAAAAGTCGCAGTTTTGTTCACTCGCTTCCCCCTCCTTCTTCCCCCCCACTCCAAAAGGGGGGGGAAATGGGGAGAAGAACCAAAAGAATGTAACTCCCATGGGTTGAGATAAGAACAGTCCAATAACTAAGGTATAACACAAATCACTATTGCTACC
>JANRGW010011939.1:0-22628 GCA_024733675.1 Psilopsiagon aymara
TGGTAGCAGCAGTGGTTTGTGTTATGCCTTAGTTACTGGACTGTTCTTATCTCAACACATGGGAGTTACATTCTTTCGATTCTCCTCCCCATCCCTCTGGGAGCGGAAGGGAGGAAAGGGGGGAATTGAGAGATAGGCTGTGTGGCTGACTGAGTTTAAAACAGACAGTTCTTTTTAGTGCCCAACTTGGGCAACAAAGGGTTGAGATAACAATAGATCTGACCAGAGTGTGTCTAATCGTATTCGTGATAAGCGTTCATTGTTTCAGATTAATAGTCACACAACACAATGCTGTTTTATTATCTCTCAAAGTTGTTGCTCTTGATCTCGGAGTTTCAGCATGTCATACCTTACTTACAGCTGGTATTTGCTGTGTTAGTGTTTATCAGCTGGGGGGCATGGGCTAAGGTTCTTGTTTCACTGTACTTTACGGTAATGACTTGTAATACCATAGGCTCATTGATCATGAAACTGGTCTGGCTTGCGTTCCCAGTGCAGTCACCAGCTCTATAATTTGGGAGGTATATAATAGACATGTATAGCAATTACACATCTTTTTTCCCCTAATCAGGTGGTCAGCCCATCAGAGGGGCATTCCCACACACCCTAGTGACAAGTACAGCAGCTACTCAGAGTCTGACTACAACAGATAACATGGCTATTCCAACTCCAAGCACAGCAGCTACACCAACTCCAGAGAAAAGTGCAGTACTCAAACTCTGACCACAGCAGACAGCGCAGCTACTACAGCTAAAAGCACAACAGCTACACCAGCCCCAGTGACAAGGACAGCAGCAATATTTGAGAGTTCTGAAGGTTTTGAATGGCCTTTGGATACCCTTGACACCTGCCTGCTGATTGGGATTGGGATCACCATGTTGTCACATAGACAGAGTATGTTTAATCCACGACCATTTTGTCTGATCTCCAAAGTTAAGCAGAGTCGTGGCTGGGTCTTCTCTAGGATTAGTTGATGATATAGGAGGACCAAGAGATTTTCCCCAGGGCTAGACAGTCATGAGTGGCAGGGTGTGTGGGACAGTATGAGTGAGTATCTAGTCCACTGGGCCCCTCCAGTGCTTTGGAAGTGTCGGAGATGGAAGGCAGCTGGATGGAGTCCCCAGCAACAAGCTGCAGAAACTGCTGAAGGAGAAGGTGAATTATTTTGAGCCTGGTGGGCCCATGACACCTCAGGCCATCAGGGCAGAGATCCAAGATATAGATGGACTCATGATCGAGGGGTGGACTTAGCAATGGACACTATTGCCCAGGTTATGCATGAGTGCGAAACTTGTTGCAATTAAGCATGCCTAACAGTTAAATCCTCTTTGGTATGGAGGATGATGGCTGAAGTACAAATATGGGGAGGCCTGGAAGACTGACTATATCACACTATCTCTCCTGCTCTGAAAGACTGTTACAAGAGATGGAGCCTGACATCATGGACTGGATGAACTCAGCAGCTTTATAGGGATTGGTCCATGCACTAAGGAGTGATCTTTCTCTCTCTCTCTCTGTGGATGTATATATATGTATATATATGAGATAAGAGTGATGGTATATTGAAAATGTGGGATCTGAGCATGAAGTGAATGGCATGGAATAAGGGGTGGATACTGTCCTGGGTTCAGCAGTAGCAGCTATTTTTCTCCTTCTTAGTAGCTGGTGCAGTGCTGTGGCTTTGACTTTCAGCCTGTAAACAGCACTGAAAACACCCATGTTTTTGGTTGCTGCTCAATAATGTTTACTCTGACCAAGGATTTTCTGAGTCTCATGCTCTGACAGGGAGGAGGGGAAGCCGAGTGGAAGCAGAGACAGGACACTTGACCCAAACTATCCAAAAAGGTATTCCATACCACAGCATGTCGTGCCCAACATATAAGCTGCAGCAGTTACCCAGAAAGGCTAGATCACTGCTTGGGTCAGGCTGGGTATCGATCAGCAGGTGGTGAGAGGTTGTATGCTCTCCCCCTGTTATTTCCATTATCATTATCATTATTGGTGGCAGCAGCAGTGTTTTGTGTTATGCCTTAGTTACTCTACTGTTCTTATCTCAACCCATGGGAGTTACATTCTTTCAATTCTCCTCCCCATCCCCCCAGGAGCAGGGGGGAGGAAAGGGAAGGAGTGAGAGAGAGGCTGTGTGGCTGACTGAGTTTAAATCACAGCACCATAGTAAGAAGAATTTGTCAGACGAAGACATGTCAATTTACATCAAAAGAAAAGGAGTCTCAGTCACAAGCAAAACAAACAGCAGTTATGACCAAATTCTTTTTCTCTTTGGATCCTGGTTTTGCCATCAATTCGAAGAGTACTCAGAGCCAAAAGCTTGAGGCATTATTTTCAGTGGCAGATTCCTTAGCTTAATGTCACAGTTTGGCACTTGGTTATGTGCACCTGCAATTAATTATCAGCACAATAAGATAAGCCAGGTTATAACTGTTCTTCAAAGCCAGGCTTTAGTGTGCTCCTAAAATATGACTAGTCATAACAACAGGAATTTCTTGTCACCTAAGTGACACATTTATATTTGACCCATCAGAATCCAAATGACGCTGTATATGTGGCACTGTAAATGCTTTAATTTCCTGGGGAATAATCCCTTGAACTGCTGATTTACCAACTGAAAGAAATCAGCTTTGCTATTTAATCCCATTAATACTTAATATAGCACACATAGTGCCAGTGTTTTCGAGCTTGTAAGATTTTTTAGTCACAAAAGGAACAAAATAACTATAACCATGTTAAGCTGTTCATGGAACAAATTATATACTTTATCATAAATTCCAGAATACTAATCAAACTATTGATTCCTATATTTTTAGTACAAGCCCACGTGAATATAGCTCGTCTTTTCATATATTCTTTCATATCTGACAACTGACATATACAGAAAGGATTGCACAGGAAAAAGGAGAATGTGGTTACACTCCTGTGACTGTACTTTTGTTACAACTTCATGCATCCATTGCTCCTCCACCTGATCTTTAATGGTGTCCTACAATCAAAGGATATCATCTGTAAGGAGCAGATCTTCAGGAAAAAAGGGAAATTACTATAGTTCTGTTCAGGTCTAATGCTCCATACATTTAAGTACCTTGAAGTGACTGATAATTGCAAAGAAGGTAGAAAAAATTGTGAGCCTCTTGTCAAGTCTGAAGTTTTTATCCATTTTCTGTTTGAATAAGAAGACTTGAAAAGCTGAGCCTGAAATTAAAGATATGATACAAAAACAGGACATCAGTTCATGCCTAGGTGAGTGGGTGAGAAAGAAAAAAGCTATCCATGAGCAGGAAAATTGCGGGGAATCTGGAGATGAGTTGCAATTTCAAGATTTTTTTTTTTTCCTGCATGAATATACATGTATGGAAAGCTTACTTCTGCCAGCAATGGTAATGGGCAGTTCCAAATAACAGTCAGAAACAGAAAAGCTAACAGAGAAGCAAGGAGCTGGAGTGGAAAGTCCATTTCACATTGAAGCTAACAGTACAAATGAACTGAGTTTGTACAGCTAGACCCCTAGCTCCAGCAAACACAGAGTGAACCTTTGCTTTGGACCCTTTTCTAATAAACAATTGGCCTCAGTAAATTATTTTCCAGTTTCAATTCCTAGTAATAACACAAGAGAGGGAGGATGTTTACCACAAGCACACTGTTGGCACAGGGTAATAGAGAGTACTTTTGAGTTTTCAGTCACTGGAATACTGTTTATGCTGCTTTGCAAAATTTGGTATTTTTGAGTAAGCTGCCCCAAAACCCAAGAGTTTTCATTTTTTAAGTTTAACTAAAATCTACTTTGGAGGAAAAGTTACTCTCTGACAAGTAGGTTTCCTGAGAAAGTATATCATATAATTTTGTGGGAACCTCTTATTTCACAGCAGTTATGCAGGTATAATAAGTTACAGTTAAAAATCATGACTTCAGTCACATATTTCACCTCCAGCAATAAGCTGACTTTCAGTCTGATATCAACACTGGCACAGGAAGAGCCATCTTGAAAAGATTTGCAAGTTTGGTTCACTTAAGCTTCCAAAATTCAGGTATGAAACTGATCTGTGAGTTCAAAATTCCCTCACAGGGAAATATTCTACTTGTTGTTAGAACCTGGTCCAGAGAGTTTGAGAACCAAGTTATACTCTGATATTTACTATCACTTATTGTCACTTTATATGATCAATCACCTAGATTTAACATTTCTGGGAGAGGAAAACAAAAAAAGATCATGCCTTTTTTTTTGGTTGTTTGACTCTACAAATATCTTTAGTGCTATAAGAACATAATTAATAAACGTATTCCAGATCTTCCCAGCTGCTTCAAATCCTTCAAATTACACAGTGCAACTCTGAAACCCTAGAGTGCTTCAGATTTGAATGATTCCAGGGCTTCAGAGATATGCCACGTTCTTTGAAGCAAGATTAAAAAAGAAATGCTTAAAGCACCAGGAAATTTGAAAGACATTGCTGCAGAACCCAGCAGAAACACTCACAGACCTGCTTCACGATGAGTGGTGTCAGGTACAGAGGTGCAGGTGACAAGAAAAAAAAACATCCTGTCAGTTCTGAGTACAGCTGTACAACTATAACATTAAAAAGCTCAGCTGTGAAAGAAAGACAAATCCAGGGAAATTTTCCTCACAGTTTTGCTAGGAGTGGCTGCAAAAGATGCAAATTCATGTTCACATAATAGAAACATGTCAGGCCACACAGATTAACACAAATAGGAGGGCAATTCCTTCAATGAAAGCCACATTTGCATTAACTGTACACACATTAATGTGAACATAGATGAGCCTAGCCTGTTCCTCTTGCATAGTTAATCAGGTCTGAAATTCACCAGTTGGATCATATATACACCCTTGCTGTCACGATTCATAGGCGTGGGTCCCTCAGATTGTAGATCAGACCTTAATAGGTTATCCTCAATAAACGTCCAGACCAGCAGCCAGCTTTTATCCAGCCTCTGATCTTAAGCCCTTCTAGGTTCTGGTCTTCTTTTCCAGTTCACCAGCTATGCCAGCATAGTAATGTGCATTACCAGATTGCACACTTTTATGCACAGAGACTCACACAGATTGCAACAATCAAATGCAGGTCTTGAACAGAGAATTATACTGAGCCACTGTTTACATGACCAATGCATTTTGCCATTCCCTCTTTCCCATTTTCCCATCCTTTTTCCTGTATGATCATCTTTATTTCTGCCTTTTTCCACCTGTGATGCTCTTTCTAAACGTTTATTAATATATATAGGAAGTTTCGTACGTCTTAAATATCCACTTACAAAATTCCATTGTAAGTTATTTTTCTCATGATATCTGTGATAATCTTGATTTTCCTTCTTACAACCATTTGTATCCTGCTGGGTGAACCTCTCTGATGCTGTGCTTGAGAGGTTCCTTCCACACCCACATAATTTCAGTGGCCCAACAGACCTGAAATTTCTCCTCTTTGGTACTTCCTATTCTGTTTTTCATGAGATAGATATTTGTTCTTGTACAGAGAAGAGAAGAAACTCTTCCATATTGGTAGATACACCCCAAGGGAACTGACCAGCTGGCCTGAATTTGGTCTGTCAGTCAGATTTCCTTTTTGTTAAGGTAGAAGGCTCTCCCATGGAGGCCAATGCTAACTACAGCTTTTACTTTTGTTTCAGATAAACAGGCTGAGTGCTGCTGCCTTCCCCAACAAAACAGGATAAACCCCAAGTCTTATGCCTCCTTTCATATTACCATGCAGTCTAAACAGCAGTGTCAAAACTCGATATAGCACTGCACCCCCAAATAATTGTTTTCTCTAAGGTACTCTCATTTTCTGTTCCTTCTGTTTAATAGACGTTAGCTTCATTACTTTGACCTGCCTTTATATTTCAGCTAAAACTCGTTTAGTTTAGCTGCAAGTGTGACTCAGAGACCTAGGCAAAAGACATGTGGGTCAGAATTGCAATATTTATTTTTTAAAGGAGTGAACTGAGTATCCCTGTGTTCATATGTAGCATGTTAGAACTGTTCAGTTTTTATTTTTGCACTCCTCACTGAGGAATTATGCCTCCTGCTATGCACTTCATGAAAATTTCCCTGCAGTTGCAGATGAAAGATGTAGAATCTGTTACCAGTTTTAATTTTTGACAATTTTCACACACTTTCAGTACTAGAAAATTATGACGGAAGGGCAACAAGGAACTTGCTGTTTATAATTACCATGATCCCATGATTATAATTAGCTATTCTTAGCTACTGTTGACATGTGCAGGTAATGTACAGCAGAAGGGTAACAAATACAGCTTGAAAATCAGTGAAATGAATGGTTTTTAAGATGGCTCTCCAGAAGGATTGTACTAAGAAGTACTTAAGAGTTCAGAATTCAAAGGCCTACAATAATTTTTGTCATTATCTTTGAAGTTTGAAATGTCCACTGTTTAAACTTTCTTGACATTTCTTTGCCTAAAATTGATTTTAAAAAATTAAATTCTTTATCTCAGTCTGCTTATTCTTAAAGTCTAATGATGGAATAAAGCATGCAATAACATTTTTATTTACCTACATCAGGATTCTTGTGCTTCCTCGAATTTTTCATGATATGATTTTATTTCTTATTTAATTGCCTGGAAGATTCTTATTTAATTGTCCAAAGACACTCAAGAGCCAATGGACGGAATTTATGCTATATTCCAGGCAGTTCAATTCCAGAGTGAGAGTCTACAGTCTCAGGGTATCCAGAATCACTTTCTTAAAGTGTATTTTTGGTTTCTAAGCAAATAGTAGTATCTTTACTTGGATGCGTAAGTCAAGTTTGTGCTGCACTACCCATATATGTATGAATATATCTGTATTTCTTTCTTAGATGACATTCTTTCAAAAGACATGAACCCTTCATGATTTCTGGCTTGTACTATAATCAGGTTTTTAAAAAAGTAATGATGAAGGTATAGTCAATCATTAAAGCATTTTTACTATAGCCTTAGCCGTGGCCATGTAGAATTGGGTGAGAAGATAGAAGGGAAAAGGCATCCTCAGTCACCATTAGAAAACTAAAATTGCCATATGGGTTTAATCACAGAACTGAGGGTGAGATCATTCCTGTGCCTAAACCTGGAAAAATTGTGGAAGAACTCTAATGTGTTCAGCATCTTATGTAGCCTCCATACTTGACAAAGAATGTGTGTGCATGCAAACTTTGAGAAGATCCTCTAGGAGTTACAGCTAAAGAGTCTCAGTAGGTGTTTGTTCTCATGATGATGATTAGATTTTAATTAGCACAAGAGCAGTCAAACTCCCAGAGCCTCAATTACTTACCAGCTTGGACAGTGGATGCTATTTGTATCAACAAGGTGTAACTGGAAAATTGAATCCACATTGAATCTAAAATTAGCAATTACAAAATCAAGAAGTAATCAGCTATATTTATAGCACTCCCAGAAGACAGATATAATTTGCAGTGTTGTTAGATACAGGAACCTCCAAAACTGCAACAACCAAAAGTTTCTATACATATACAGCAGGATTTGTGCAAACTTTTAAAGGGTTAACTGCTTACGTCTATAAACTGCAGTCTATAGGACAGCTGCTGTCAACATAGATTATGCCTCAGTATACAAAGGTTAGGAGTCTTTTTTAGTATAGCATGCACGCAACATTCTATTTCAGTAGATGTTTACATATTTTTTGCAAAGATTCTCCAGTGGTTTGAGGATGTTTTTTAAACATTCAGGTGGATAGAAATTGAATTGAAGAATTGGAGGCTAATTTAGGTTTGATTTAAAAAGGATCTCTTATGGATGTCTTGCCCAGCCCTCAACTCAAAGCAGGGTAAACTACAGTAGGTTGCTTCTAATAAAGTTTGATAATATCCAAGGATGGATGTTCCACAATCTTTCTGGGCAATCTGATTTAGAGATTAAGTATCTTCATTAAAAAAAAAAAAAATAAAAAAAATATTCTCAAGTCTATTCAGAATATCTATGTTCAAATTTGTCACCATTGCCTCTTATCCTACCACTGTGCGTCAATATACACCTCTGACAACAACTTGGATCCATCTTATTTATATACTTCTGTGAAATAGATGAAAGTAGTAAATGGGTCTCTCCTCTATCTTCCTTTCTTTGGGCTGAAGAAATGCAGTTCTCTCCGCCTCTCAGTGTATGTCTCATGCTTCAGTATGTCTACATCTTATTGGTTGCCCTTCAGAATCAGTCCGGTATCTCAATATCTGATTTGCACTGGGGAGCAAAACTGCGCACAACACACTACATATGGTATGACAAGTGCAAGGCAGAGAAAAATTTCTGCCCTGGACCTGCTGTCTATACTCCTGGTAATACAGGTCAGTATGTGGTTGGTCTGCATCTCTGCAAGGTCAGTGTTGCCTCATGATCATGTTGTCCACCTGAGACTGAAGTTCCTTTTTGGTGAAGTTACTTTCAATTTGCTTGTTGCCCAGCCTGTATTGCTGCATTTCACAGTTGTCTTTATGTACTTCCAGAGTCTCCCATCTGCCCATTTCTCCAGAATGTCAAGACCCCTCTGAATAGCAGCTCTGCCCTACCACACATTGCCTGCTCACTCTAACTTGGCATTTCTGGCAGACATACTGAGAGAGAGCACTATCTCTCATCCAGATTGTTAATAAGGGTGTTAAATAGCATTGGACACAGTGCAAGCATCCACTGATGAGAATGGTAGTCCACTGTATAAGTCCATGCTTATGCTGTCCCTGTCTCGCCATTTTGACTGTGAGAATACTGCAGGAGACTGTGCAGAAGATGCTACTACAGTAAAGAGCTATATACATTGCTCTTCCTTTATGCCCTGAGCCTGTGCTCATTACATAAGGCAATCAGGCTGATAAGACACAATTTGTTCTGGGCAAACCCATCCTGCTTTTTCCCTGCCATTTTCTTGCCCTTTGCGTATCTGGAAATAGCTTCCAGTGGGATTTGTTCCATAATATTCCAGGGACTGCAATGACTTGCCAGAAAGCCTTCAAAACCTTCTGTTCTTGCCTTTCTTTTGCAATGTTTGCCTTTTCACCCACCTTTGCATCATCTGATAGTCCCACTGAGCATCAGACTACCTGTAAGTAGGCATGGTGAATTATATATATTTATATGTGATATAAATTATTCATATTTATATGCATCTGTATAAACACACACACATATGTGTATGTAATGGTGAATTCACTGAATGCTAATTAATAATACAAAACAAGCTACCAGTTAATGTGGTGATATGAATCACCTTTGTTATACTTACAGAAAAAGGTGAGAGACTTTGGCACTTGGTGTGGTTTTCTTTCCCCATTTGCTAGATAACAGGACCTTTGTTAAGTGAAAATGTATATATGTATATATATTAATATTGTTTGTAATATATAATTATATTTGTATTTTTATATAAAACTCATATCCTAACAAATAAAAATGTAAATAAGATTTATATATTTATATTTGTGTGTGCATAGCATAATATAAGTAACTACTCAGAGTAAAGAATTTGGTTAAGAAGATGGAGGTATTTATAACTTAAAAAAAATATTTAAGGAGTATCATTATCCCCAATTCAAGTCAATACATTTTTACCCCTGTAATTCAGAGTTTGGATTAAAACAAGGACACAAAGAGGTCATACAATAATGATACATTTGGAATTTCAATGTATCATTATTTGCTGAGCTAAAACTGAGTTTTAAAGACAAATTAGTAATTTTTTTTGTCATTCTGTGAAGTAGATGACAGAAAAGGAACTTGACTGAACATGAGAAAAAGAAACCCTGCATGTCAGGCAAGAAACTGAAAACAATAGGAAGACCTGAAAAGAGCCACTAACCATGCCAAAAGCTAGAGAGAAGGACTATAGCAGAAGCTAAGAAATCCCATGAAGTGTAACAGAGGAACTGAAGCTTCCCTGCAGGAAATACTGGAATATTATTTGCAAAGCAGACTGTATCTTTGCAGCAGGATATTAACTAATTACCTCTGACAGAAAATTCACTAGGCTTGGAACAATGAGCAAGGCCTGTGGAGCCCCAACATTTTCTAGAGACAAAGATGGCTAAGTTTTGATAGAATAAGCTTGAATTATTTCTCATAACTCTAAAATGACATGGCGTCTTTCAATTTGAAGATCCAGAAAATGTTTCCAAAGTAAGCTTAAAACTCCTTTAGAGGTTTTAAAGTTGAGGGTTATATATATATGTGCATACATATATATGCACAGTGCCTTAGCATCTGTTAACAGCCAAATACCTAGTCAGCCACTCACTGACTCCTCTTCCTCAGGACAGGGGGAAATAAAAGGTTGAGAAGGGTTCAAGCAGAGACAGGGAGATTGCTTACCAATTACTGTGCAGGTAAAACAGACTTGACTTGAGAAAAATTAATTTGTTGCCAATTAAAATATATACAGACTGTTGGAAACTGAAAAACAAACATTAAACCACCTGTACTCTGCCTTCTACCATGTTTAACTTCACTCTTTCACTGCAGACTTTTCTGCCTGCTCCTTCAACTGGTGCAAGAGGGTGGTGAGTTATGGTCAGTATAGAGCAGTTCTCTGCTGCTACCTCCTTCTCACACTTTTCCACTGTTTCTGCACAGATCCTCCACAGGCTGCAGGTAATGTTTGCTCAACCATGGAACATCTCCTCCTCCTTCTCCTCTGACCTTGGTACTCTCTCTACTTTTTCTCACTCTTTCTTTTGTTTAATTTATTTTTTTATTTATTTTTATTTTTGTTGTTATTTTCTTGTCCTTCTCTTCCTGTCTGGCATTTTTCTTCCTTTTGTTATATATGCTTTCACATCAATGTCATATACTTGGCTGATGGGCTCAGCCGTGGCCAGCAGCAAGTTCATTGCAGAGCCAGCTGTGCTTAGCAAAGGGCAGCCCTAGTTTCTCACAGAGGACACTCCTGCAGCACCCCCTCCCCCATCAACAACCAAAACCTTAATACATACAGTCTGTAAGAACCTGCTTTTCTTCATCATCTTTGATGGATTCCTTAAAAGCAGTTCATGCATCATTAAGGGCCCTTTCTCTGCAGACCATGACTTCTCAGATAATTGTATTCTTCCTTTTTGTTTACCTTTGCAAATTGTTATTTCGGGTTAATAAACTGTACTGCATATTTACTCAGGCTCAATGAAGCCTGATGGAGAGGAATCTGATTCATCTACACATAACACCAATCCAAACTGAAGAGCTCTCACCCATAATGACTTAAGATGATACATTCAGTTGGGGCTGTGCAGCCTGGAGAAGAGAAGGCTACATGGAGAACTCATAGCAGCCTTCCAGTTTCTGAAGGGGGCCTGTAAGTATGCTGGGGAGGAACTCTTCATTAGGGGCTGTGGTGATAAGACAAGGGATAATGGGTTCAAACTTAAACAGAGGAAGTTTAGATTGGATATGAGGAAGAAATTCTTTACTGTAAGGGTGGTGAGGCACTGGAATGGGTTGCCCAGGGAAGTTGTGAGCGCTCCATCCCTGGCCGTGTTCAAGGCCGGGTTGGACAGAGCCTTGGGTGGCATGGTTTAGTGTGAGGTGTTCCTGCTCATGGCAAGGCGTTTGAAACTAAATGATCTTAAGGTCCCTTCCAACCCTAACTATTCTATGATTCTATGATTCACATATATCAGTGCAACAACTGTTGAAGATGTGGACTGCACTGGAAAGCAGGTTACCCACCCTAACTTTATCACCTAACCCCTGTAACCAAACTTCATCGCTATGTGTTGTAACAAAATTGTAAGATGTTTTAAATGCCTTGTTTTTTGATTTTGTTGTCTTGAAACTAGTGATATGCAGATACAATATAATGCTTTCTTCACCTGAGTACAAACTAGAACATGACTTAGTGGTACATCTTTGTGCAACGTTACCTTCATTCTGGACCATACCTGAGTTTCTAGGGCAATGCATGCAAAGTTGCTACTTACATTGCCTGGTAGCTCAAGAATCTTTAGCTCTTGCCTTCACAATAAGAAGTATTCCAGACAATATTTTAAATATAGTTGTTGTCTTTATTACAATGAAGACTGTGCTAACGATAATATGCAAATTAGGCACATGTACAACCAATAATCTTTCCATTACTAGATGTTTGCATTACATTTCTAGGTGGGAAATAAGAGAAAATTATGTAATCTAATGATTAAGATGAAAATGTCCAAAAGGAAGAACCCTACCTGCTGAAAATTACCTCTCATTCTTTGCTGTAGTGACACAGTTGAAATGAGATTTATTGAGAGGGTGAGCAAATTTTCTGTAGGGTCTTTTAGAATCAATCCCCACCTGTACTGAATTAGGACAAATCTATAGACATTGAGAACACACTGCACGTCATTTTCCCAAATGCTTTTAAAATTAGGTTACCAGGGGGAGGGGAGAATTAAATCTTCAAATAGTGTGACTCACTGATGAAGGATTGTATTAAATTCTATGTCTTTGCTTGTCATGTTTTGATTTTTTTTGTAGATAAGAGCACTAGGAACACCTAGACAACACTTAAAAACACTTATATAGAACAGAATGAATAAATTAAATATCTCAAGCTATGTCTTCAACCTTTCAATGACTTGATATAGAAGCATACTATCAAAAAGCAGATGATGACAAGTTGAGACTTTCAGGAAGAGTGAGGAGAGGAAGAAAAAAAAAACAACCCCAATCCAAACATAAAAATCCTTCAGATAATACTTGTATCTTCAGCCATGGAGTCATAGACAGGAAATGTCTTACAGTTTTCCAAGCAATTAACTCTGAAGTCTCCCTTCACTTGTTTCTTCTGTGAAATAGTATCTCTGGTTTTCCAGCAAATGTATGTGGCGTGCATTTGAAAGACTGGCTGTTGATTCAAATGTTATGACTTGCCACTTTCGGCTTTTGGCAGAAAATAGTCCATATAAAAGTCAGTGGAGTAGAATGAA
Organism: Psilopsiagon aymara; assembly: GCA_024733675.1. Taxonomy (NCBI): domain Eukaryota; kingdom Metazoa; phylum Chordata; class Aves; order Psittaciformes; family Psittacidae; genus Psilopsiagon; species Psilopsiagon aymara. The sequence goes on from JANRGW010011939.1 coordinate 12,927, forward strand.
CATTATAAAGATTAAATAAAATAAAGCCATCCAGAGGTGGGACTGGACAGAAGCAATCCTGGGTGAAGACAGAAATTATGTGATCCAGACAAGAACATCTCTTTCTAAAGCTGCATGATAAAGAGTGTTAAGTGTAGTGAGGAGGAAAGTAGACCTGTGAGAGAGATGAGCAAATGGATGCTGGGTGCTGCCCTAAGAATATGGAAGAGGTCATATTGTACCAGGCATTTTTTTATTCCTTTGTATTTCTGTGACCTTTAAAGTCAAATTCTTTGTTGCATTTGATCACTTTCTGTTCCAAAAGATAAAGGGTTTCCTGAGAATATTGCATGAAACTTTGTACATTTTACTTTAAGCGATTAACCCCAGTAATGTGGAACATAACAGTGAGAATTATCTTTTTCCTCCTAGCAGATTAATTTTGTTTCCAGTCAGTTTAGTTTCAGAATTAAAGACATAGTTTTGAAGGGGGCTGAAGTTTCATGCATGTTAAGAAACTCATTTGCTCTTGGGGGCACTCTTCTGTTGTTATTTACAAAACTATCTATAGCAGGAAACAAAATATCCAGTTACATTTTTATTTGCTTCTTTGAATTTCTTAAAGGTTCTGAAATTGCATTAATTTGGTGATACTTCTTGGGTACATATGGTATACTGTTGTGCTACAGCTGGTCACACACCAATGTGTGTTATAAAGTGATCCAGAATTCCAGTAGGTGCTGCACTTTGCCACCATCTAAGAGAAGATGACTCTTTAAAGGGGGTGTCTCATAGCTGTAGTCAACTGGAAATTTCAAATTTGCCAAAGGCAAACAATAAACCATTATTCAGTAAATCCTGAAATGTTTGCTTTAATTAAAAGTGTAATAAAATTCAAGTAAAAAAAAAAAAAAAAAAAAAGAGTGAGAGCAGAGAATAAAATAGAATATCTTTATTTCTTTTTGCATACAGCCTATATCTTTGTGCACAGACTCAGGAAAATGCTATGTAGGGGAATACAGAAATATGAAGGATGATTCTGACTGCTTTGCACAGCTGAAGTCAATAGCATTTTGGATTTAGATAGTTTGACATAGTTGTAAATGCAAATGTAGAACATGTAAAAAGCAATCAACTAATGTTAGATCCAATAAAAAGAAAAAAAAAATCAATCTGACTTCTGCAAAGCAATAGAAATCCTTTATACCACAATCAATTTGCCAGTGCTTGTATGGCCCTAAGAATTAGACAAGACTGCCATTTTTTCATTTAAAAAATACCTCTCTTTACTAGGACTGTGATTCCTGATACATATCAAAATCATTTCTTCTGCGTTGCAAGTGCATTAGCATCTGATGAGAAAGATATAAAATCCTACCTCTCAGACACTGGCCGCTGATCTCCTTACTGTACAACTGAAGGTTTTTTTTCCTAGAGTCTACTAGCAGAGCTACACTGAGAAAAGCGGATGAAATGCCATGGGGAAAACAGAGTCCCCACCTTTCTCATTCTCCTCACTGTGGAGCTGGCACTTCTCACTGCAGGTGTTGCCTTTATGGCACGGCTACTAACCACAAGGATGCAGAAGTTGATCATCAAGGCAGATTTCCTGCCAAGCAAGAGAGCAAGCTATGTAACCAGCACACCAGAAAATAATATGTGACCACGGACTTTATAAAAAGAGAATTTTAACAGAAATCTGACCCTATAGCAAAATATATATAGGCACTATAGCAAAATTTAACTAGGCATTCAGACCCAAACTGTGCAAATGACATCTCTCTGGAGTCACAGGTGTGGAAATTGCATGCCATTTCTGCACTATGGGAAATAATTAGATTATTACAGTATAGCATTGTTCATATCAACTGTTATTTGTTTTATTCTTTTATTGGTACTTTGGTCCGCGTTATGCAAGGTCTGCAGTTAAGCTGAGGGAATTAAACGCAAACTACTTTTGTTATCACATTATTTATATCATTGTGTAATTAGTGCGTCATACTTTAAAGATACTTTTCCAAACATATGAGCATTGTTTGACAGCAATTTTTTCTTTTTGTCTATTTTTATTATTTATTTAATTTGCATTTACTAAATATAAAAATAGACATGTAACTGTGGACATACCAACCCGCACCATCATATTTAATATATAATTATTATCATTCTCAATCTGGTACTATGCTTCATATTTTACAAGAAAGGTTAACCATAAATATTGCTAATAGTTTTCAGATTGCTTGGCCAAATATATCTAAAGAGCTGGTTATATCAAACAAAGAAAGCAATGAGAAGGAGTAAAGGTTTCAGGAAGCCTAACAAATTTAGTTCTGGTTCCACAATGGTTTGATGAATGAATAGAAAGCTTGTTTTCTTAATTTATTGGTATGCATAGTTTAATTCTTATATGAAAAGAAAAAGGCTAAACTGTTGTTTAACTAGATGTAGCAGGATATCACAATATGAAGAAGAAGCCATAATAGAAAGCCACATCTCACTCAACCTATATGAGTGCTCTACCAACTTGCCATATGCAGCTTTTTCCTAGTGAATATTCAGAAAAGCAAGAGAGTGCAGACAGATATGATAAATGGAGTACCCACTAAAGATAAATTTGATTTGGAAAATTCTTCTGGGAAAAAGAAAAAAAGAAAAAAAGGAAATACAACTTCTCATGCCCATTAGGCAGAGAAGAGAATGCATTTCACCCCATCTCCTATATCTCCCTAGGACACATACTAATCATTGAACTTTTCATTATGTATGTGTATATCTTTTAGTTGGAAAAGATGAACAGAGGAATGCCTAGCAGGGAATATGTGTGAGACAGAACATTTAGCTGGTCGTACCTTTAAAGAGGCATTCCCTGAAGCAGATATTTTGTGGTTTGGAGAAACCAAGAGAACAAAAATTAAAGGAACTGAGCACCTAGAGAGATTATACCAAAGCTGTTTTGGTTAAGCAACCTAAACTGGATAATAATGTCTTTTGAAAATCAACACTTTTCAGTCTGTGTATGACTCATCTGACTGAGTATGAAACAAACCCATAAGAGGCCAAGGAAAAATCAGGGCTTCCTACCATTGCTCCTCCTACCAACTCCAAGCCAGTGGTTGCCTGGGGCTGAGCAGAAGCATACCTTTGAGGAAGTACTCTGCAGCGTCAAGGTAAAGCACTGAATGAGTAGCCTTTCCAGATGTTATCTTACATTCAGCTCAAATATCTTTTTTGTGAATTGTAACTGCTGTCTTCTATTATGGAAATTGTAACTCTAATGATTTTTTAACAAAACAACGCTTCTTCCTCCCCACTCCCCCCAAAAAAACTGGCAACCCAAACCAACAGGTTAAAGCATTAGAGGTTAGAGATTTTAAGGGAGGAAAGGTCTTTTCATTGACTTTATCAGCTTGCTTTGATAACACTCTAACAGGTACTAATCAGAAAGTAGCACTGGCAGGTGCTACAATTAAGGAGTCAATCCCCATACAGGGAGAAATGGAGTGCCCAAATAATAAATAAAACTTCATAGTTTAGATAAATTATTTTATATTCCATCTGGAAAATAGTCAATGACAAAACTGTAACTAAGTTTTGTAATGTATTCTCTTAAAAAATACTGCTGTACATTACACAATAAGAAGGCAGACACAAGCTACACTGTGTTTTTGTGATGCTATACAAACTTAAAATAAAGTGCCAGGAAATTTCTCATTCATGGGAAATAGACAGTTTAGAATAATAATGATAATCAGGGAAAGTGAAATAAAACCACAAAAATAAGTTCAGAGGACATTTGCGCAACACATAACTGTACAGGCAGAAGGTGGATTGTGCTAGGCAATGGCAGAGAAAGTTTCTATCAAGTTTCTGTTGGCTCTGGTAGGTGCTTAAAGTGGAGAGCACAGCTCCTTTTCCCAGTGAAAAAGGAAAATGTATCTCCAAAGTGGCACATAGTTAAAATGTAGATAACTGAATCCTAGGTTACAGTCCTAAACACACCAGTTCAGCAGTTGTTTACTCTTCTCTAATTGACGGTGTATCTTAAAACTTGGTAAGTGACAGAGTATTTTATTTGAAAATCTCAGACATGACAGAGATGAGCAATGGAGCATTTATCTCTGTATCCAGGTGCCTAGACAGTCTTCTCTTCTTGTTATCCAAGGAGTTTGACATAGTGGCTGTACACAAAATGCTTTTAATGTTCCCCAAATGGGTTAATATCAAGACAGAACATAGTGATGAACAGTTCTTTAAAGCTAAAAAATGGAGTAACCTTTCCAGCATCTTTAAAATAGCCTAGAGAAAATCTTTCCTCAGACCAAGAGGATACAAAGCCATATGTCTCACCAGTGGGTTTTATAAACACTAACAAAGAGGATATTTTGGAAGGGTTATTCTTAATTCATAGGATCAGAGAATCATAGAATAGTTAGGGTTGGAAAGGACCTTAAGATCATCTAGTTCCAACCCCCCTGCCATGGGCAGGGACACCTCCCACTAAACCATATCACCCAAGGATATGTCCAACCTGGCCTTGATCACTGCCAGGGATGGAGCATTCGCAACTTCCCTGGGCAGCCCATTCCAGTGCCTCACCACTCTCACACTAAAGAACTTCTTCCTCATATCCAATCTAAACGTTCCCTGTTTAAGTTTAAACCCATTACCCCTCATCCTCTTACTACAGTCCCTAATGAAGGATCCCTCCACAGCATCCTATAGGCCCCCTTCAGATATTGGAAGGCTGCTATGAGGTCAAAACGCAGCTTTCTCTTCTCCAGGCTGAGCAGCCCCAACTTTCTCAGCCTATCTTCATACGGGAGATGCTCCAGTCCCCTGATCATCCTCATGGCCCTCCTTTGGACTTGTTTCAACATTTGCAGGTCCTTTTTATGTCGAGGACACCAGAACTGCACACAATACTCCAAGTGAGATCTCACGTGAGCCTGTTAAAGCTGCATTACTGGACATAAGTGAATTCAGTGGCAACTGAATGGAAGGAGGAAGCACGAGTCTTTTCAGATGGAGTGAATAAAGTTTCTCTTTGTCCTCTCATGACCATTTCTGTATGTTTTCTATAGATGATTTTGTGTAGAATAGGGACACATTACTAAAAGTGCTTATGATCTCTACTTTCAGGGTAAAGACCTGCTTAGGAATTAAGAGAATCAGGTGTTCTATGGGGTTTGTCCCAAATAATCTTGAATTGTCTTCTGTAAAACACTTAAACATCAAGAAGTATTTGCATGTCCCGCAATATTTTCCATGCCACTGTCCTTATGCTGCTCTATGGTAAAAAGGGGAGATATAGATTTGAATTTTTTCAGGTGGAAAAAGCATATGGATTCCCATTCTTGGAATGACAGCCTTATTTTCTGGCTTATTATATGAAGAAAAGAGCTTTCATTCATCAAATCATAGAATCATAAAACCATAGAACCATAGAATCATAGACTCATAGAATAGTTTGGGTTAGAAAGGACCTTAAGATCACCTAGTTCCAACCCCGCTGCCATGGGCAAGGATGTCTCACACTAGACCAGGTTGCTAAGTGCCCTGTCCAGCCTGGCCTTGAACATTGCCAGGGGAGGAGCATTCACAACTTCCTTGGGAAACTGTTCCTGCCTTGCCAATATCATTCAACATCTGTTACTTTAAAACAACTCGGTTGAAAACAACAGCAAACAAAACAGGGACTATTTTCAAGTGTATGATAAGCCTTGAGCATAGCCAGGAAAATTTCCTTCGGACAGATATTCAGAGGAAAATAAATTTAAGACTCCCCATCTTTATTTAACTGTGTGACTTGATAGCTACATAGTAAAAAGCATTGTGATTCCATTCTGATGTCATAAGAGACACTTGACATACTGAACAGACCCACTAATAAGGTCAAACTTCAAGAAGTTCATTGATAACATTTCCTAAGAGTTAAAGCTAAAGAGTCTTTAAAATCCTAGGTTAAATCCAGTTCCCAAAATGGATGGAAATTTAAATTTCATAAAGCAAATTCCCAGCACACGATGAAGGAAGCTGTCTTCGAACACACGAGAGATTAATCCAATTCAGTGGTGTCAAATGCAACAAATTTCAAATAACAGTACCTAAAAGAATGTGTCAAATCAAGTTTTATACCTAACCAACAATCTTTAAATTTACTACTTAGCTAAGTAGGCCAATGAAGTAACCATACTTTACACCTGAAGCAATTCTACTTTCAATTTTCTGCAACACCACTGAAATTAATCAGTTGCATGTCTAAAATCATTTGGGAAAACAAATTAAATATTACTTTAAATGGAGGTTAAATGTACAATTTATACATTACACATCTCTTACTATGGCTTTTGCACCCTGGTATATCTGAGACTGCATTTTAGTGAAAATTGATACCACTTTTACAGGCATGTGAGCCCATTATCAGTTTAAAAAGATTTTTATAGTAGTTATTCAAATTCATTAGTCCATGCTTTATCTTACCTATCTAATATCATTGTTGGTTTAGGGAGCTGATCTCAGTTTGAGCCTTTGTAGGTTGCAGACATTTTTCTGTGCTTGTCTTATTATTTGTCTATTCAGTTCTGTTGTGGTGTGCCCTAAAACCAGTAGGAATTTGGGGGCAAGAAAGTGAAATGGAAAATATTACCAACCTTCTTAATGACCAGCTTAGGGTTTACAAATCTCTCCTAAGACTGTGACAGCTTTTGCCTATTATTGATGTGGTATTGATTAAACTAACTGATTCAGAGAAGAGAGAACAGGATCTGTAGGTCTCATCATTAGCTTTCCTAATGAAACTCGTGTCCTATGGCAGAAGTCATGGTTTTTTTAAGAGCTCAGGATTCCAAAAAGAACTAATGTGACAATAGGTCAGTGTTTAAGATGAGTCATAATGGCCTAAATAGTACAGAAATGTCAGATGGTTAGGGATTTCTCACGTCTCTTCGTTGTGGGTTATTATTTACTGATGTAACCGAAAAAGCATTTTGGCGTAATACTAGAAGTATGGTAGGTTTTGTGTTAAGGTGCAAACTCCAATACAGTTAAATCATAGGACACAAGAAATGTTACTAAAATATCATGCTCCAGCAATGTGTGAAGCAGCAGTTTGGAGGTGGAACTGTTCAAGAGTTTATAGCTTGCTCATTATGACCCGCGTTATGCATTATGTCTGACTGAGTATGCAGAAATCTTAATGATGATAACCACTTCTTTCTTTGCTCTTCATTCACAGTTGAATTCTACTGTTTTGTCTAAGGCAGAAGAAACATTTTTCTTTTTCCAGAACACAGGGAATTAATGAAGTATTAATTCAGTGCCTGACTTCTCTGCTCAACTGAAGTGTATATCAGTTCACTACAGTTAGAAAGGTATATAGTCTGGCAGCTTAAAGCTGTAGTGATTTCCTAGGGATGCTCAGGAACAGAGTGTGCTTTTCTATGTCCATTAGAAAGGCAAGAACTCAGATCTATACTTCCTTTCACTTTTATCCCTCAGATCTGGAAAAACAGCGCTGTGATTTTGCTTTTCACTTGAATAAGAAAATCTTCAAATAGTTAAAACAGATACATAATACAATCGGTATATTTTCCTCATTACCTCAACACTAAACGTGTGCTTTTGATAAATAGCTTTTATTTTCATGTGGCAAGGGCAACCCCATAATAAATAATAATAGCAGTAGTAGTAATAATAATACAAAATTCTTACAAGTCTACCTCTAAAAAGCAGAGGTTCAACGTCTCCTAATATTCCATGGAAATACTTTGAACATTCATTTTCAGATTTTCTTAGCACTCCCTTTCCCCTCCTTTAAACTTCAAGAAGTAAGGAGCAATAGCATGTAACACTCTTCCCACTCTTCACACTGACTGAAATAGTCTATTGTGATCTTGTCTTTTCCTCAAACCAGAATAATACAACTGTTGTGTTTTTGTACTGTTTTGCTGTTTTGAGTTTGTTTTGTTTTTAGTTTTGCTTTTTTGTTTGGTTTTGGTTTTTTTTTTCTTGTTTTTTTTTTTGATTTTTTGGTGGTTTGTTTTTTTTTTTTTTTTTTTTTTTTTAATCAAGACATTTGAGAAAATGTGCTGAATTGTAATTGTGACTTGCAGCTTAATGTTAGTATAGACAATGACAAGTGTTTGGAAATCTTCCCTGACCTGTGGGTGATACAGCCAAATCCTATGGCCACTAAGCACTTAATTTGCACCTGCAGGAAGTAAGAAGAAAAGGAGCGTTCAAGGAGTAATTTGTAAAGGAAAGGGGCAATGGCTTTTTATCTCTTCATTGCATAAGGTTAAGCCTGCAGCTGAGTCTCAGAGAATCAAGCAGCATTTGCTGCAGTAGCTTGCCTTGACTCTTTGTCTCAGGAAAGAGCGTATACTCTCTAGCCTTGCTGCTAATCTGATGATCTATGCCTCTGCATGTGAGCTTCTGAGCTGCGCTTACCCATGCAGTGTGAGTTGGCTACTCTTATTGATACATTCCATTAGAGTAGAAACTTCATTACCCACTGAAGATGCCAAATTGCAGACCATAAGAGAATGCAGTTTGGCATTCAGATCTCAGCTGATCTGATAGGGATTGCAAGTTGTAAAGTGTACTATCAGAAAAATCATTTATCTGAAAAAAGAAACTGCCATACTTAGTTTCCAGGGGATAACAGAATATTTAGCTAAAGCAAAACACTTATTTCCTGCACTTGATGGATGAGAACTTAAGCCCTGCCACTACTTGGTGACCAGCTGATGTCCTAGTGCAAAAAGATTGATCGTTTTTAGTTTTGTGCAATGCTGAGTCTTACAAAAGGTTAATCTGATTTTAGGCTTACTTTGGAATTGCTGCAAAATATTATGTGGAAGCGAGTTCCTTGGGTTAATTATCTCTTACAAGAATAACAGTGACAGTTTTACAAATGCTGTTTTTAAATGTCAGACCAACATTCAGCACCTATTTTATAGAAATAAATATACTAAAACACATGGTTTACTTTTACTATATATTTTTTTTCTTTCTGTTCCTTGGTCTAAATTCTCCTTAATTCTTAATCTCTTCTTTCAGAGAATATACAGCCCACTCACTCTTCACTACCTCATTACTGCTGTTCTACAGATCTTTTGTACTCATGTTGTTTTTCAGTCCTTTAATGATGTGATCAAAATTGAAAACAGTATCCATGGCATTTCTTCAGTCTCCATTCTGTAATGATGCACAGATCTTTTCCACAGGGCTCCACTATGTGATGCTTTGCTCACAGTTCATTCTTTCCATGAAGTATCGTACTGATGTAAAATCAACATGTCATGGTTTGGACCTCAAGTTTTCTATCTCCAATTAGAATTGTTTTAATACTAATAGTAGTAGTTTTCTTATGTGATTATTGATCTATAAGAAGTTACAGTCTTAATGCATAGAGCTTGTCACTATTCTGTCTTATTTATACTTAAAATTTGGAATAAAATAAGGACCAACACTTAAGGTTATGACTATTTCATGCATCCTGCTTCTGTTGATATTGGCTTAGTAATACTGCCTGCTGGTCTGGACAAGAGACTGAGTCTCAGATGCAACCAGCTGGCTGGATATCTTAAGGGACTAAATCCCACTGATATAAGTGTGTCATGGGTTCAGCAGTAGCAGTCATTTCTCTCCTTCCTAGTAGCTGGTGCAGCACTGTGTTTTTAACTTGTGGCCTGAGAACAGTGCTGATAACACCAATGTTTT
>JANRGW010011939.1:22728-33629 GCA_024733675.1 Psilopsiagon aymara
TCCAGGAGCAGAGGGAAGAGAAAAAGGGGAGGTGAGTGAACAAACTGCGTGGCTGATTTATGGTTTAAACCACGACAAAGTGTTTTCTTCCTGTAGTAGGGACTAGCAGACTATTACGATAATGGATAAAAAGACACTGCAATATTTTAAAATAGAAAAAAACCCAAACCCAATGGCCTGAGAGTAGAAGGCATTTTGCCCTCCCCTTCCCGTCCCTCTCTGCGTGGTTTGAGTAGTCTGGTTTTGCGTATGGGGGCTCCAGGGAATTGAAAGTAAAAATATTTTTTGCAACAAGCAGTGGGAAAGTTACAAGGTTGCAAAGCTTCTGGTCTGCCTGTAACTTGTTTGGCTGAAGTTTCAGGCTAACGGAATCTGTACTAGAGATTCAGTTATATAGAGATGCTTTAATATTTGCTTTGATAAAACATCATGAGTTTGTTACACTAGGAGTCCAAAGGACAAAAAAATTCGTTTCCACACAGAAATTAACATTACAAGGGAAGTATAAAATGAGAGAGAAAAAATAAAATAAAAGAGATTCCATAGTCTATCTTGCCTGCTCTATGCATTAATAGAACATAGCATCAATTAATCTTTTTGTTTGGGACTTCCTTATTCCCTTTCATGATTCCCAAAAGGAATTCATCAGAGAGCTAACAGGGACTATTAAGATACAGAGAACCTTGTGTGAGCTCTCCACATGCAAATGAATCGTCCCACCTCTCTGGTGGTTGTAGAGCACTGTATGTGACAAGTAATTTTATGTTAACTGGGACCTACTAAGTCTGATAAATTAGATGCATTTAGTATACTTTCCTGAGGGAATATATAAAAGTTAATGTGGTTTTAGTATTTTTGAAAATAATTATCCGTTCTTAAAACTCTGACAGAACGATTTTCTCTAGTTTTTCTGGCAACTGGATGTGTTGGGTTTTTTTATATTGCTCTAGTGGCATAGACCTCGAATGGGAACAAGAAAGCACAGATTTATACCTCAGCAGTTACGTGATGCCAGTATGCTGTCATCTTCCTGGAAGAGGAGCAGATGAGTGCTAGGGATTTGAATCTAGTCTATCCAATTTTTTTCCTGCTAAACACATTGTTGGCATGCACAGACAATTGCTGGGAAAAAAAAAAAAAAAAAAAAAAAACGAAGAAGAAGAAACAACTGAAAACCCAGGATAAACCAGAATTTACTCCTCACAGCTCTACCACTATGCATGGCCAACTCAGCATACATCAGAGGTGTTGCCAGCACTGTGTGCATTCTTAATTTGGTAGATCAAGAAATAACTATTTTGGCCAAAACTATTTGATAGCTTTCATTGCAATCTTCTTAGAAGTGGAAAAGGACCCTTAAATCCACTGCAGTGTAGCAGATAATCAATCTGGGTTTATATTTTTGTGTTGAGATTTAGTTACAAAGATTTTGATCTATTTGTTGTTATTCTAGCCACTACCCTTAGATTTTTTCAGGCATTCAGTGATGCTTATCCTCTTCTTTCCAAAAGTTTGATGATGTTTCTTTAGAGAAAATGACTGAAATTAAAGAGCTGCTGCAAGCAAACTGGAAAAAATTTCCTAAATCTTCTTAAAGACAATCTGTCCTCCTCCTTTTTTGACAGAAAATCTCTCAGCTGTATGCTTATTTGTTTTTTTAATTTTTTCCTTTATTTTATTTTGTTTTGGAAGAAAAAAAAAATGGCAAACAGTGGTTAAAATGAGTATATTAATTATTTCTAACAATGGCAAATGATGGAGTGGAGGCTTGTAGATAACTGAAAAGTTATTTGTTCAAAAAATGTAGCTAAAACCAAAGTGATAATTTTTAACCCAAGCTTTAGGTCTTGATATTTCAGTAAAAATTTAGTGAGACTTAAATGGTATATGAAGTGTATATAATCACTTTTCAGTATTTCACTTTACTACAGCTATTCTTATCTTCCAGAATTTATTATTATTCAGCGCCAGCCTAATAATAGTGTTCTTCCCTTGCAAGTTAAACTATAATGACTTCCACAAATATATGTAAATCGGTGAAACCATAGCTATAGACTTTTTTTTGCTATGTTCCCTTTTTTTTATTCTGTAAGTGCCATATTGATATTTTTGTTACTCCATATCAACGGGTTTTTCAATACTTATACTTTTAGCTCTTTTATTACTATTATTTTGTAGTCTGTAGTAACAAAAGTCATTGAACCTCAGGATTCTTTCATTGTCCTCCAGGAGTCATTCTGAATTCACTTAGAGAAAGTTCAGTGTCTTAAGTATTGCCACAGTAGCTCTTGTTCAAAAACAGAAAGAAAGCAGATTTTGCAGATGAATTCTGAAAGTTTAATCTTGGAAGCTTTTTTCCTAATAGTTTCAGTTTATACTTTGCTCTTATTTAAAGATTATTACTGATATATTTACAGACTGTAAAACTACAGGTTCCCTGCAAATGTAGAAACATTCTGCACAGCACTGCTCTCTTAGTATGTTTGAATTAGGTGTAGGCAGCTTTTCTCCTAAGCAGACCTCATAAACTAACAAAATAGTTATGTGGAAAACAACTCTGTTTTGCTATTAAGAATGAATGCTTTATCATGACATGAACATATCAAATCTTTATTTGAGTTAATGATGTGAAATGTACCCTGTCAAAAAATTAAGTAGCTAGTATGAAAAACAGCTTCAGATGGAAACATATCTCAGACTTAAGTATATCTCCAAGAGCTTCTTCACACCTGCAATTTCATGGGCTAAAGCTTGCATATTTCCACAAGCCAGCTACAATTGACACAAGCCTTCAAGTGGGAGGAAGGCAGTAGACAGTGGTACCATGCTCTAAATGCACAAGACTGAGGCCCTGAACGGAGAAGAAAAAGAGAAAGATTTATAGTCACATCTAAACTGTGACATGCCTGCCTAAAATGTTAGTAACCCAGTTCTCCTGTCTTTCACACTGATATGGAATGCAAATGACTGCGCTGGCATAGAAAAACATCAACAAGCATGACACAGGCATGACACAGAGCCAGTGATAAACATCCACAGGTTATCATCCTGTTTTAAGATCTCACCTAAAAATTCCGACAACAGAAGATATTTGAGTTGCCCAGTTGCATGTGCTTTTATATCATGTATATAACACAATGCTATATATTATGTGTTATTTGATTTTGAATGGCAGTAAATAAATACTTACCCAGGACTTCTTCCACTGTGTGGGTGGGAATTTAGTTAGCCACCTCAGTACATGGGGATAATGGTAAAAAGGCATGAGATAATTGTGAGAAGGCATAAGAATATAATCGTTAATGGTATGACTGGTATTGGTGGAGCACGATGCAGTCTGTTTCCAGGATAATATAACTGCTTAAATAAAATAAATAAGGTTGAATTTCACTGGAAACATTAATGAAAAAAAAAAAAAAAACAAACCCAAAAAACCCTTAAAAAAAACCCCAAAACCCACAAACCCAAAAGCCTAGAAGAAAAAAATCAGATCTGGGAGTTCAAGTCTGAATGCCTATTTCATCAAAGTAATGATATTGTTTAAATAAAGTTACTAACCCTTTGCTGGAAGAGTAAACAATCAATCGGCCTTTCAAACTATCTTGTACTTGTCGTACCAGTTGAATTTTGTGACAAAATTCTTTACTCTCAAGACTTTTTTTCTTTATTTTAAAATTTGCTCCCTTAAATAGCCTGCCTGATTCTTTTAAGAAAATCAGAAGATTTTGGAAATGATGATGAAAAAGGTGATGTTCACTAGACACATTTTTTTTTATGTGACAGAAGAACATTTATTTAGAGAGCATGGCTCAGACACTTGACCTCTCACAGACAGACCTTGAGGACCACGAGTAAAGAGAACAATTAACAACTCAATTGCCTGTAATAAATTAGCAACAAATTGAATTGTTACAATCTGCATTTATTATAGTCAATATTTCCAACTTCTATGTTCCAACTAAAGTTCTTCAGTATTTATTGTATAGTCCGTTTTGCCAAAAGCACTATTCAGCTCTTACACGCAGAGCAGGCAGTGTGAGAAAAAGTACAATAAAAAATAAAATTTATAAAAATAAAAATAAAAAGTTGCAGGGTAATAGTCGTAATAGGCTATTCAGCATGTGATGAAATGCATTATCTGTGCCTTTGGAATATATCACATCTATGCAAGACATTAATAACCTCATGCATGCTTCCTTATGATATACAATGCGTCAAATAAATCAAAATGATTTTTCTGTGATGAAGCCAGCTGTATTATACCTAGAGGTAGTCAATTAAGCAATAAGGAATGACACTGCTATATTGCACTAATTCATCTTGAGCTCAGTCATGAAAGGTGTTATCTCTCTCAAGCGGTCCCTCACCCACTTCAGCACTTTAAGTGGAAGCTGAAGCTACTCATTAGCTTACAGGATGAAGTCTCAATAATTTGCATTTTGATCTGATGTATTCTTAGATAATTTTTCTATGTACTTGATACCAGCTTCCATTCAGTGTTTGACTTTAGCGCAAAATTCTGAATTGCCTTCAAAGTATTAATCACTCGTCTTTATGCTTGGATTGAAGATATATAACTGTATATTGAATTATTTATAGTTCCAAGCTAAGGGAGTAAAGATAAGTAAAGATATATAAGAACAGGATGTATATGTGTGAAACTGTTTACCTCTTATTCTAAATAATCTCTTTTCCAGATTTTTATTGATACAGATGTATGTACATGATATGAGTGCTGATATGTATGGTTTACCTTGCCTTACAGGTATAGTAAAGCTGGATCAGATCTCAGTTTACCTGAAAGGCCTGTTTTACTAGCTAAAGAGCTAGAAAAGACCTTGGGAAATTGCCTGCAGGAAAAGATGTAGTAGTGGACTGAAGAGAAGCACAGCTATCACTTCATCACTTAATAAAACTGTGGCTCATGGAGTCTGGAGTTCCTTTTTGCTTTTATTTGTTCTTTTCTCCTTTCCTCATTGTAATCGGGAAGTCCATCTCTTTCTGTTTGAAGATGGCTCTCAAGTCCCTTTAAGACCTATACTGCAAGATTCTGTACGTGCTAATGCAGTTTATACCATATGCTAACCAAGCTAACCTTACATACCTGAGCTCCTTCACCATTGTGTGGATGCTGATGGAAAAGAATTTGTGGATGGAATGAAGTTTTCCCTAAATCCCTGAATATTATTCATGGTAGAACTCCAGAGTAACCTTGCCAAAATAATAATGAATTTCCATGCTGTCAAGATATGCTTCATGATACCACAGAAGATAGTGTTAATTACCAGATCTAACACTTGCTTGGCAGATAGAGAAAACATGTCTCAGTCATTCAAAAGTTGCCTATTTATGTCATCAGGAAATACCTCCCCATGCTACCTATATTTCTGCAGCAAGTGAGGAAATTTGTTTAAAAAAGAGAATTACAAGTCATTAGGCAATACTACCTTTACATCTCAAAGATCAAATAGTTATAAGAAAGAGCTGCAGGCCATGCCAACATTGCTATATTGTTTCTCTCTAGGCGTTGTAAGATCTTATTTTCTTTTAGTGCTCTACTGCACTGATAAAAAGATAAATCTCTTGTCACTGTCTTTTTTATGCAAAAATAAAGAAAATTCTAGTGCCACCTATTGGTACAATATGAAAACATATAACGCAAATTGGCTCATCATGTGTAGGACAGAAAGTGGAAAATAAAATTTGCTGAGTATCAGAGAACAAAATAATCGTTCAATATAATTTTTTAAAACTTTGTCTTACTTTTTTTTAGAAAAGTATTTCGAATATTTATCAAAGGGAAAAACACTTCTGATCCAGTCAGTGCTTAGCAGAAGCAAAACTCCTGCTTCACAAGGCATTTAAGGAATACAACAATTCAAAATTAAGTGTATTCATAAATTCAGTTGAATTAAGCTAACACAGAACTAGCATATTTGTTGGTAAGAAGTGTGGGAGGAAGAGAAAAAACTCTTCAAGTATTATCAATGTAGGATAATCAATAGCAAAAAATGAAAAGTAATAAGCTGTTGTATACAGCTCACTATCACCTTTTTTGATTTCCGGCTGAGAGACACTTCTTCCCTGACTACAGGAGTAGCCAACAAAATCCAAATCAGTTGCAGAAATTAAGCAATCATTAGTATCTTGCAAAAGTTTCATCATTCTGAACCAGTACCTTGTAGCCTTTAAGATTGTAGTCATAACAGCTATGTTTTTTCCTTTACCGTCAAACATAGAGCCTGCTAAGGGCAATTTACCTCACCAGTCACAAATACCTTATCTTTGGAGGGAAGGTATTTCCTTCTTGAGGTAATTATCTTTCTTCATTGACCACAAAAGAAGACTAGATTACTAGCTGGGACTAGACATGTAAATTTGAGATAGTTGATGGTAGATGAATCCTACTGCTGAGATGCAGGTAAAAGATTAAAAGGAAAAAAAAAAACAAACCAGCAAAAAAAAACCTCAAAACCAAAACCCAACCAAGCAACAAAACAACTCCTGCCAAAGAAAATCCAACAAACCAAAACAACAAAATACACCATGTTCATTAAATCAGGCATTTAAGTACAAGCCTAAGCTCAAGTTTGGGAACAGCCTGATGCACATTAATTGAATAGTGCATTAAAGACATTGGAAAGGAAAACGAAATATTGACAGCAATTTTCAAATTATTTTCATATAACAAAGTTCAAACTGGGTTCATTTTCATTTTTCTGAAAGCGTTCATGATGTTAATCATGTTTGTATAAACAGTTATTAAAATATTTACTGAAGTCTGGTTTTAGTTAAAAAAAAACACCCTGTTTTCATGAACCACTTAAAAATAATATTCTTTACTTTGAGTCCTACAAATGTTGGTTAAATTTTGAGATAAAAATCATGATAAGTAACATATCTGAAAGAAATCCATGCTTTCATGGGATATTTTTTTTGGAACGAAAGCCAGATTTTAATGGAGGAAATTGCCATATCAGACACTTGGGTCATTTCTACTATTTGTAACCTTGAAACTCAGCACTAGTAAATAACTTTCCTGAATCAGGATCCAAACCTAAGGTTCTAAGTAGGAATTCATATCTGGAGAAAAACCCAGTGGTAAAGTCAATTAATGAATATTTCATCCACTTGACATACAAAGGATAAATGGGAACTCACACAGCATATTAGGAGGCTAAATTCTGCTTTCATTGTTTTAGGCTACTTTTCATAAATCAGCTTTGTCCTGTGATCCTCATTGAGGGCTGGTCACCTGCTCCTGACATACACTGATTCTCTTGGTTATTTAAAATATCAGTGTCAGAAAAAGAGCAAATGTAAAAGCATTCCCACAAGAAGAAAATTTATAACAGAGAACATGAATTAACAAAATCCCTTGGGATAAAGTTGGAGAACATGAGCCAGAAATTCAAAGTAGAAAACTAGAGGACAAGAACTGGACTGGTAGAAAGAAGGACTGGAGAACAGTAGCCTGTTGTCTTGCCTACTAAATTTAGTGGGGAAAGTTCTATTGAGTTAAAAGGAAAAGATCAGACCATATTTACAGCATATTCTGCTGTCAAATTGGCATTCGTGCTTCTATTTAAGCCTAAGTCCATGACGTAGTACTCCATTTTATCTAGTGTCCCTTCTCTGCGTTCCCCTGTGATTTTTTTTCCCTGCTTATGGATGCTAACTATGCTGAATTCAGTTACAGTGGTGCTTGTATATTTGATTAAAAGATAGTTGTCTGAGTTATTCGAAGTTGTGCTGGGAGAAAGACTTCATTGTTCAAGGGTTATTATTACTCTGTCTCACGCTCTATTTCTCTCTTTCTCTCCGAAGGTACTGCAGTGCCTATAATGAAGTGAATCCAAATGACTGCTTTGAGACTGGCAAAGAACCTGACATGCACACAAAATATTCTTTTAACATTGGTCTGAACTAATAATCCAAAGGGATTTTTCTCTTTAATTTATGGGATTTGATTCTCCCATGTGTTTTTTTCCTAAAGTGATTGTACTGATGCAAAACCAGAAGCACCAGCAAAAAGGCTATCATGGTTTCAGTTTTCAGAACTTAAAAAAAAAAAAAAAAAAAGAATCCAAACTATCCAAAGAGGATAAACTATATTCTGGTATTAATGGTGGGGCAGTCTGACAGAGTAATAGTGACATGGAAAGTATTAGCACCTGTAGGGCAGATTCTCTCCTGTATTCCTGTTTGATTATACAAATGCAAGAGGGAGTGGGCTTCTCTCCATCTCTGTAAAGGAGGTGCAGCTGTGTGGCTGCTTGGCGCTTCTGTTTCTGTTCCTTTTGTACAGATTCAACTATCACACGGAACAGGTAGGTTAAAGCCTTTGCTACAGAGTACTAAACTGGATGATGATATTTTGTCAAAGGAAGCCTGGGGATAAATTCACATAAGTTAAAGTTTTAATATTATCTGTGAAACTCAGGATGGTATTTAGAGTTTTTCTCTTTATTGTTGTTTTGGTTTTTCTTTAACAGATTCCCCAAAGAGTGAAGCTAGCAGAGAAGCCTGTGAAGTGTTCAGCAGATCCTGATAATACTTCCTTTGGAATGAGCTGTATTTTTTTGTCTCCTATGTTGTGATCAGTATTTTCTCCAACCACCACACTTGTTGTTCAGCCTTTCCATCAGTTTTTCTCATTCTGCTCCCTAAACACTTTTCCTCTCCATGTCTCTTACCATGTCTTTACAATTAACTGCTTTAAAAAAACCCGACACTGCATATCCAACAAACCAGGAAAGTAACATGATGTGGTTTTTGAATAAATAAATAAATAATGTTTAAGTTTCAAAAACATCAAAAGATAAAAATCCTGTGGGAAAATTATGCCCTGCTCCATAACTCCTTTTGTTGCTAAATAGAACCTTAAACCTCTTCAATGTCTTTATAAGAAGCTTTGCTTCTCAGATGCATTAACCCACCTACTTCCTTTCCATATCCTATTGTCATCCTGTTTGAGGTTTATTTCCCCGTTTGTTCTTTTCAAATGCTAGCATTTGTAAAAAGGGTCATTGTGCTCAAGCCTTGATGGAAAAGGGTCTTCTCATCGATAAAACTGCCCATGCTTCTTTCACACTTTTTGAAAAGGAATCTAAAATATAGCAAATATTAAGTTGCTAGGATAGACCTTATTTTAAAGCGACTTCTTTGTTTCCCTCCAGTGGCTTAAAGACAGGATGTTTTCCAGTGAAAGAATTCCTCCCACTGCAGTCGACATGAATTCAGGAATAGAAGTTGGCCTAGACTGGCTTGTACAACTCAAGGATGTAGTATTGTGTAACTATATAGCTCAAGACATGCATATGCAAAACTTCATGGAAAACAATAGGAAAATATTGATTTGTTTTTTTACAATACAGAATGGAAATAATTGTATGCCTATATAGCACTTGCTCATTCTTTTACTGTATGTAAAAGTCTGTAGACTTTGGTGTATATGCCTACAGGAGCAAGGTCAAGTATTTCATAAGCTGGATTTGCAGTTCAGGTAAAGCAGTGTAAAGCAAGAATAATTCCATTGCAGATAATTAAGTTAGTATACTAGTATAAGCCCAGAAGAAGTGTGTGAAGATTGAAACCCTGTAATTACATTTCTTTCCAGAACAGATAGAGCACCATTGAAATTTAAAAGGACATTGCTCAATAAATTAGTACCAAATGAAACACTGAAAAGAAGCCTACAAGATATCATCTTTGTAGACGTGTTTTAATAATATTTTTATTTATTTATTTAAACTTTACCAATATGGAAGCTCAAAACCGCTAATAACTAGCACAATCTGACAGACAGATCCCTACTTAATGAAAATGCAGCCAAAAAAAATTCATACATGCTAATAAATGAATGAAAATGCAAATAATCTGAACTTTATTTTATTGCGGTATTATTGTTTGGGGTTTTTTTTTTATTTTTAATCTTTAGATATTCTTAGTATTAAAAAATTCTTTTAACAAGTTAGTTTTGAAGTTTCAAATAGGATTTGTACGAACTTTCAGTGAGTTTATCATGATACCTCGAAAGTTATCCTTAATGGATTTGAGTGTCCAAGGATAAACTACTAGGAAATAAGCCTGAGAAGAAAGTAAATTATAAAGAGTGAAATGGCACTTTGTTTAAAACTCTTGTTTTTGAGGAAGGGGAAGGGAGGGGGGCAGATTGTCCTCTGAAAAATGTTTACCTCTAATAAATCTAATTCATAGAATCATAGAATAGTTAGGGTTGGAAAGGCTCTTAAGATCATCTAGTTCCAACCCCCTTGCCATGGCCAGGGACACTTCCCACTAAACCATGCCACTCAAGGCTCTGTCCAGCCCAGCCTAGAACACCACCAGGGATGGAGCATTCACAACTTCCCTGGGCAACCCATTCCAGTGCCTCACCACCCTTACAGTAAAGAATTTCTTCCTCATATTCAATCCAAACTTCCCGTTTAAGTTTGAACCCATTACCTCTTGTCATATCACCACAGTCCCTAAAGAAGAGTCCCTCCCCAGAATCCCTATAGGCCCCCTTCAGATACTGGAAGGCTGCTCTGAGGTCTTCACACAGCCTTCTCTTCTCCAGGATGAATAGCCCCAACTTTCTCAGCCTATCATTATAAAGGAGGTGCTCCAGTACCTGATCATCCTCGTGGCACTCCTCTGGACTTGTTCCAAAAGTTGCGTGTCCTTTCTATGTTGAGGACACCAGAACTGCACACAATACTCCAAGTCAGGTCTCTCAAGAGCAGAGTAGAGGGGCAGGATCACCTCCCTCAACCTGCTGGTCACACTCCTTTTGATGCAGACCAGCACACGTTGGCTTTGTGGGCTGCAAGCACACACTGCAGGCTCATGTTCATTTTTCCATCGACCAACACCCCCAAGTCCTTCTCTGCAGGGCT
>JANRGW010011941.1:0-17961 GCA_024733675.1 Psilopsiagon aymara
CTTATCTCAACCTGTGGGAGTTGCATTCTTTCGATTCTCCTTCCCATCCCTCCAGGAGCAGAGGGAAGAGAAAGGGGAAAGTGAGTGAACAAACTGCGTGGCTGATTTACAGCTTAAACCACGACACTGGTGTTTAAATGCCTTCAGAGTTTAATTTTCACATTTTATGCTTTTCAGGTTAGGCTTTATTATTTTTATCCACCATTAAATTAGATGCTTTTATAAACCTCACTATGAATCTTACTTTTTCTTAGGCACTCACATATCCATATAAATATGGCCCTCATCTTACCTGGAATATGCTGAGATCTACCCTAGGGGAATTTAAAATGGCAAGGAAATATACCTTCCCAAGCGCAGCATTACTACTTCGAGGATAACTGAGAATTCCCTTTAGTCTGATCAAGTGTATTGTCACATGTTTATGTGATTTGTAAGCATATATATACTACATGTTTGCAAGAGAACAGGGTTGGAAAAGTCCTCAGGACATGAAAACCTGGAATTTTAGATACAGTTTAGAAACTGTTTTTGAAATGGAATTGACTTTACAGAGCATTTTCTTCTTGGGAAAGATGAAGGTGGGGAAAGGCAAAGTTAAGCTTCTAAAACTACTACAGATATGTAGAGGCAGCTTGTCACCTTGGTTCAACACTCTGTTTTCTTCTGAGTGCTTTGGCAGGAGTTCCTTCTGTACACCACAGTACTTACAAGAATTTGCCAAGCCTGTCTTCACTTCCCATTGCATCCAAGTAGTATTCATGGTAAGTCCCATGTTCTTTACAGGTGAATAATATTTCACAAAATTATTATTTTTCCTGTTCTACGTGTCATCTCCATATGTTCTGGCTGAATCAGGTATTTCTGACTTATGTCTTCTGTAATTAACTGAGATTTCCATAGCTGCTTACTGCTTAACTATTAATGCATTATATTCCAACACCTCTGTCTGGATTAATAAATTTCTTCTTTGCCAGCTCACAAAAATGTTTTTTCAATGTCATCTTCTCACATTGTTCAGACTCATGAAGATGAGCAGTGGAAACTCCATCTCATCCCTTTCTGTATCCTATCAGCTGAAATAAAACCGTCTTTTGCCTCTCCCTTTTCAAACGGAAACTTGGAAATTATTTTTCCAGTACTATTTTTATCTAAACCATCTTTGCAAAGATAGCATACCTGTGAAAAATACGGTTTCTGTATTGTGCCCCCTACTGTTCGACTGTTGCAGGAGTGCAATAGGAGTCATATGCAACCTATAATATGTAACTTTGTAATGTTATGGTGTAAAAATATCTCAATATTTCATGGCCTGTTTAGCTATTGAAAAGTTAATATTCCAACTTCTGATGATGATGAGAAACTGCCATTGATCAGCTTTCCTGGTCAGTCTTGTTAAACAAACAAGGTGTATAAGTTAATGGTCATAAACCTCTCCATGGATCCTGTTGTAGAATACTGATATAATTGTACCTGTTCACCTTCCTTTCATAGTATATCTCCTTTGTGAATCATTTCAATTTACTCATAGCATGAAAAAAAGAACCCCACCATCTGTCATGCCTCGAATAAAAAAAAAATAAAAAAAATATCCCAAACAAATAAATACAAACCAGAGGAGGAAACTGGCAGGTGTCAATGGAGGAAGTCTAAAAGTAGCTGGTTTTCTTTTCTCCAAAGACTTTAGCCAAATGTTTCTACTTTTCTCTGTATTTCTAGGCTGACTGCAATGTTCTGTCTGTATGGTGCCCTTCTCTGTTTCATTGGTACAACAAAAATCAGCTCCATGAGTGGAAGTAGCAAAGGAAAATAAAGATCTGGACAGGGAAGAGGCCAAAGAAATAGCAAAATGCTGTACAGCAAAAAGATTTGAAAGAGAGTGGGCATTGTTAGCAGTACAGATTGTGTATTGTGGTGGCAGGTAATCATAGCTCCTACTTACTACTCTAATGTAGGATTTAAAAGGGGGGATTGTATGAGTGTTGAGGATATGCCTGAAAGAAGACAAAAGATGCATGAAGGAATTCTCTTTAGTAGTTAGGTAAACATAAATAGAAGAATGGTGTATTGTTGTGGGAGATTTGCAGCCTGCCTGAGCAGCTCTGCAGCTCCTCTGATGTATGCAAGGCTGGAGCGACCTGAGAGGAGAAAGGCTGCATGTGTGTGCACAGTGTTTTCTGTTGTCATTACAAAGAACTGTCCTTTTCATTTTTCAGTCTTAACTGCCTTTGCTTCTCACCTGCTTGCTGGCCCTGTTTATGATCAATCGCATTTTACTCAGCCTTTGTTTGCCTGCACCCTGCCCCATGCTTCTTCATGTCACAGATGGCACAACTTCAGCTGTTTGTTGATTAACAAATGCTCACTGTATGTGCTGCAGCCATTTTAACTTCGTCACTGAGCATTGTGCTGTAGCCATTTTAGCTGCTCCTTTGCATATTGATTGAACACTATTCTCATTGAGTATTGACTGCCACAGACAATGTTCCTCACTTAACATTATAGGCCTCATGATCATTCCTGTAAATATTGATGTTCATCCAGTTTCTCCTGCCTTATATTTCTTCACCATCTGCATCTTTGTTTCATTCTCATACTTGTAAATTAACCACATACAATCATTTCTTTTCTTTTTGCTCTTGCCTCTGAGGAACATTTCTTCTAATCATCAGTATGGCCAATCTTAGGTGCTCATCATTCAGAAATCTAGTCAGCCTCCCCTTTCTCTCACACCATGATACTGATCTAATACTGAGAAAAAAAACCCCAACAAAAACCAGCCAAACCATTTTTTATTTTTCATTTGTTTCCTAGGAAAATAAATACAGTCACCTTGTCTTTTAAGTTGTGAAAAACCTAGGTAGCAACATGAAGGTATTGTTTACAACTCTCAAGAAAATAATAATGTCTTCATAAAATTAAAAATAAAAGCAGCAGTTATCCCTCAATAGCAAGAGTCTAGGATCTAAAGATAAACATAGCTAAGATAAACACAGGATGCAGAGGAGTAATACTGAAACTGCCTGATGTGGAAGATGATGTTGATGATTCCTACCAATGGTCATTTAAGGAAATAACACCTTGGGAGATGGAAAAAAAGAGTTCTGGAGATAAAAGAGAACAAGAATCAAATATTCAGGATATCGCTGTCACTCTGGATATTTCAAGTTTGTGTGTAATATGGAGGTGAAGTTCAGTGGAGAATGAGCACAACATGAAATCACGTTGGAAAATGCTGAGACAGTCCCAAGTGGGGGAGAGCTAGCAAAGAGGAACAAACTTTACCACCAATATTGCTTGCTTTGCTTTGAGTGGGAGGTTGGGCTAAATGGTCTCCATGGGTCTTTCTAACCAACGCGTCTTTGACTCAAAAAACTTTTTCATAAAATTGTGAAAATATACATTTAGACCTGTTTTTCATCTGTATTGTTTTTCTGTTTTGGTTTGGTTTGGCTGTTTTTTCTCACAGGCTTTTTTATTTCTATCCTCATAAGAGGGACTTATTGGCAGTTTTCTGTCAAAATGCTTTCTGGCATATGATTGCTACAAAGAAATATATTTTCAGTGTGAAGATAGGGGACTAGTAGAGCATTTTTTTCATTTAGAAATGTCAGAAGAAAAGTTGTCCTTAACTGAGATATCTTCAGTTTATATGCAATGAAGAAATTTTATTTTGTGACAACAATCACTACATTAGTGCAGTTAGAGTTTTGGAGCTTACTATTTCTGTTCTTCCTGGTGGCTCAAATCCTTTGTATGGGCCACATTTCTCCTAATGTATTCCGGCTTCATCTTTGTCTTGTTTCCAGGAATGTACTGGAAACCTTATAAACCTGGTCTATTAGGAGAGATGTAGTTTGGCAAAAAACTTCCT
Organism: Psilopsiagon aymara; assembly: GCA_024733675.1. Lineage (NCBI taxonomy): Eukaryota > Metazoa > Chordata > Aves > Psittaciformes > Psittacidae > Psilopsiagon > Psilopsiagon aymara. The sequence goes on from JANRGW010011941.1 coordinate 3,875, forward strand.
CATAAAGGAAAATGCAATCCGGCATCCAAACAAAAATGCCTAGTAAGGTTTTGTAAGCAGGTCTTAAGATGGAAGATGAAAAAGGTGGGAAAAATAATAAAGATAGGGCAGGAAAGAAAAGATCCAGCTCAGAAAAGAAAGGAGAGGTCCCCCACTCATATTTATCAGGGCCAGGGAACAAATTTGCTTGCTATGTCAAACACACACAGTGAAGGCAAGAGAGATACAGTCAGCTATACTGGGCAAATGTATTACTGGGCAAATGTATCAAATTAAACCCTATGCTTCACAATCCCACCTGGAACAATACCAGTGCCAAGGGGCAGACAGTTACTGCTTGTTGTCATTTTTAACAAACCTTCCCTACTCAGCACATGCTTTATTCCCTGTGTGGAATTTTTACTCATAACTCATTTATGCATGTATTTCTTCCCCATGCTTTCTGGTTTTGTCAAAATTGAAAATACTGGCATGTTCTTTTGTATTCCTGTAAAAACTTGAGCGTTTCAGCTTTCATTTCTGAAAAGTCTCTTTTGCATCAAGGTTGTGAAATAAAGCAAAAATATTTGACTCAAATATACTCTATGCACAGTAAATAAAGTAGGGGGGGAAAATTATTTATTTTAGCTACTAACCTGAACTTTGAAGGCCTGTATAATTGTTTTTGAACACTACAAATAATACTTTTATGTTAGATGCTACATTCTGTATTTCTAGCTCAGATTGTTTGCTAAATTTCACCTTTAACTCTGGTACTCTTTGATAGACTTCTTGCACTTAGATTTTAAGTCTCTTTCCATTTCAGGTGCTTTCTTAACTCTGAGTGTCTTTGAGCTCACCTTGCTGATTCTTGGACTTCACTGTTCTTTCCAGCCAATGCTATAAATTACACTTCTCTTTTTGATTTTCCCATCCTTTGCTTGTTATATTCTCCATGGTCACTCCATCTTGCCCTGTTCCTCATGCTCTAACTCGTTTGGGATGCTATTGTTTTGCTAATCACTCTGTATTTTCTACTGCTTGAGTATAGTACCCTACTCCTGAGGGTCCTACCCTCTCATTTGTTTTGAAATTTTGAAGCAACTGAAATTCTTTACAATGAATTTCATTTGACTCAAAATTAGGTTCATACAAGAAGATGTTATGAAATATATTGCTTAAGTGATCATACTGTAGAAAGTAGAGTGCTAGACATTCAAAGAGAGTATCTGGTGTTTAGATTTACTTTATTGTGCATGCCTGTATACCTGAAGATTATGAGTCTTAGTGAGTGATACTTAAATACACAAGTGAAAGTTTCTTGGTTCTTGGCCTTTGGCAATAATACTGTCGGAATATGCTTAAGAAACTTTAATTATGTAATAACTTGTTCTGTGTAGTATGTACGAAACTACTCTACTGGTAAATTTATATTCTCTTTCCCATGCACTGCTTTTGGAAGTGTTCCAAAGCAGCACTGAATTTTGTTATTTAATTGCATTTTGCTCAAACCTAACTGCTTTTGAGAAAGTAACTGCAGTTTTGATAAATGCTCTTTCTAGATGAGTTAATTTCTTAGGCTGATAAAAGTGATTTTAATAAAAAAAAGTAGCTTCCAGCTAGAGCCCAGATTTCAGAAGATAAGAATATCTACTTTTCCTTCTTTTTTTTTTTTTTTTTTTTTTTTTTTTTTTTTATAAATTAGTTACTTTAGTTTAAAGACTTTTTTTCTGGACTGATTAAAGAGAAAGACTGACAAATTGAACTTCAGATTTACTCTTTCATCAGAGTAAACTGATTCAAGAAGCAGGTAATGAGATCAACTCATTATTAGTCACAAAGAGGTTTCTTTGAAATGAAACTTGTCAGACATACTTATCTCTTTAACAGTCACAGAGACTGATACCAACAAAAGCAGGACACTACAGCTTCTTCCATAAATGTTAAAGCAACGACTGTGTACAGAGCTGCAACTAATTTGATACCTATTTCTGTTTCTAAAACTGCATTTCTTACTAGTCATTTGCCAACAGTATATTGTATTTTTTTGTAAAGCTGCTATTTGGTGATGTGGAACTTTCATCTCTTTCCTCTTCAGTAAGTTAGACTTCAGCTTTTATTTTTCCAGAAGACTGATTGTTTTCTTACGTATTAAAGGTAGGATTAGCAAAGAAACAAAATAGCCTGGTTCAGCACACCCCAATGTTCAAACTGATGAGCCAGTAGGTTTTTCCTGTGAGCAGACAAAATGTAGCCATGTTAATGGAATAGGCTCATTTACAGAAGATATTTACGTCTTCAGCATTGTGAGGATTCTAAGATTATATCCCAAGGTGTGGTGTTGAGTCACAGTATACAATTTTCTCAGGTTCTGTAATACCCACCAGTCTTGGTACAGGAGGAAAATGAGCAAGTAAGAATACTATAGTTAAAATAGAAAGCAAATCAGGAGATAAGAGGATGCAGTGGGAAGAACTAGTTGCTTGGTGATTGTCACTATTGATATGGATAGTTAAGAAATGCTTTCTTCTGCTATATACCATTCAGTGCTATAGAAAAGAGACAGAAGGCAGCCAGCAGCTAATGGAAAGAAAGAGGAGTGGTTATACATATTTCTTTACTATGAATCAGCATGGATAGAATCAGCATTCCTCCTCAGCCTCTCTCCTCCACACATGAAAGACGATGTTCACACCTTGACGGAATATTCAAATATAAACACGAAAAAAGATTCTATCTACCTATGAAGGACAGTAACTATAAATTTTGCGTGTAAAATGTCTAATTTTACTAGCTTTTATTGGTTTTGCTCTACCAAAGAATCTATTCTCTCCATCCCCTAAGAATTACTCTTAAAAAATAAATAAAATTGATCTGTTTCCCCAGTTTCTCACAGCACTCATACTTCTGCTTTTCAGTGCAGGAAACCATACGTCTCTTTTGGATTTTACCAAACTCCCACTAAAAGACAGTTAAAGTTCCTCCTCTTGTCTGTAAGGTGTAAAAATAAGAGGACCAATTCCAGCATGTCAGAGGAGAACTCAGAAAAGCAAGCATTTTCTTCATAAGGTGAACATTTTTAATGCTTTTCTAAAAATGAATTTGGTTTTGATAATTGACATGAATGTGCTGACCATGAAGAATTTGGGGAGCAAAGATCTGATGACATAATCAGTTGTGAGGATTTCAGGGTGTCCTTTTGAGGGTGAAAGGCTGCTATTCAGAAAGTCATCTTTACCATAATGAATTAATAAGTCCATCTCATTCCAGTCGTAAGAGAAAATCTGACTTGACATCAATAAAAATACCCCTTCCCCCCCCCCCCCGCCTTCTTTAAAAACAAGTGGTATGTACTTTTATTTCCATTTTAGTATAAAATAGTATTTTTTTACCTCCCTGGGATCAGCTGATTTCTCCTTCCTGCATTCTTTGTTACCTATATCTAACAGTACCTTCTCAACTCTTTTCCTTTCTTTTCCTCTTCCCCTCAACAAAGTGCTGCGTGCTTTTTCTGTTTCCTTTACCAGTGTTTCAGCCCTGGAAAGCCACATCAGTTTCTGCAGTACCACCAGTAAGGAGTCTGGATATGTGGGGAAAGGTAACCCCTGCTCCTTATAGTCTGAAGTCTCACCTTGCCTATTCCTTACCACTATGAGAAAGGTCAAACCTGGCTCTTTGGGTTCTTTCCTTCCAGAGTACGCAGATTTACATTTTCTCTATCCCCTCAAATGTGTGCTAAGGCTCCAGCTGCTAGAACAAGGAGCAGTCTTGTGCCAGTAAACCCCTTTTGCTCCCTGCAGGAACAACGCTGAAATTGTCTAAACTGCTAAGAGAATGCTTCAGAGGGTTCTGCTCTAATGTACTGTAATTCTTTACAGATTGAAAACATTTTTAATGCCTTCTCAAAAATATTTGCATGATACCACTATACGAGTAGAGTTTCAGTGAATTAGAATGAATTTTTACAATTCGGAAATATATTCACTTTATTTTTTAATTAAAAGAATCAACTAAATTCTGAAATAAAGAGCATTTTCCTGTAAAAAACACAAAGAGCTTTTTGTTATATAGCATTTGGAACAGAAAGGCAGTTGCAATGAAAAATTACTAAGTTCATTTTATGATGGGTCAGTATTTTTACACAAAATAGCATTCCCCAGAGAATTTCTTAAAGGGCTGTAGTCTTTATTAGACTGTGGATGCAATGAAATACAAGTTTCTCAGTATTGCACTGCCTTTTAGTTTCAACCCATACATTAGCCCTCAGTGTTGTGCGAGTTTAGATGTAGAATTAGTGTCTTAGAAGATATTTTGATGGGAGCTTCTTTTTGAGGTTTTGAATATAACCTATTTTCCGCACTGTGTGGGACCTTGTTTCTTTAAAAACAAAACTGTCACTACCCAGGTTTATACAGTTGTGGGTCAGTCATGGGAGTTCTGTGGGACAGTGTGACAATACAGGTTGGTGAGGTGGACAATGATCTCCACACTGCAGCCACCTAAAGGCTGTCAAGCTTTTGCAGTCATTTCAGTAAAAGAGATGTTTGAAAGGGGACAGTGCCATAGGCATTAGGCACAGGATGTCCAAGGAGGCTGTGGTCTTCATCTTTGGACATATTGTAAAGCTTGACTCTAGGTGGTCCTATTTGAGCAGGGGGTTATACAAGATGGCATCCAGAGATCCTTTGTAACCTCAGTTATTTTGTGATTCTGTGATAGTTAGAAGGTAATGAAAAGCGGACTAATCCATGGGCTGGGGTTGAATTTGTGGTCTCTTTTGTAAGATGTTGCCACAAGTGAAATAATTTATTTTAAATATTGTGTAGAAGGGGGAGTCAATGGTGGGATTAAAAAGGAGAGGTGAACTAGATAAAGTGATGGCCTGAGAAAGTCATCTTAATATAGCAGAATGGATAGGGAGCAGATTGCAGGGGAAGTTGCACTGCCTTGATAACAGAAACTACTATGGCAATATACCCTTTCATTATACATCAGAACAGCAATGGAGAAAATATTTAATGTTCAAATTAACAGAGGAACTTTCTGTACACAAACTACAATGACATTTATAACACAAGCTGATTTATTAATTAGTTACAATCCTATTGTCTCTTTTTAATATCTCTGTAAAGTAACATTGTATATGTGAAGTTGCCTTCTCTCTAATGTATTTTGGAGTTTTGCTCTTTCTAACATGAATAATTGCATAGTATGGGGTAATACACCCATATATGTTACTCTGTAACAGAGATGCACCTTTTTACTCAATTCAGCAGCAATAACTGTTACTATATATTTTAAAAAAAAGATGTAAGAATTTAAGTGATAACAAAAAATTGACTTGTTCATTTTTAACACCAGAATGTTTGCAATGACACAAAACTGGCATGCTGTGTCACCGCTTTGTACTGGAGGCCTGATACGATGCCATGATGAGCTTGCTCTTTAAGCCTAAGGGCTTAACTTTAGCAGCATATGACAATTTTCTTATCAGAGCCTGCTTCACAAAGCACAGAGGGAGGAAGAAGTGGACTGGAGACTGTCATGTATGGGATGGTGGAGTAATTAAGCAACACTGTTCAAGCACGAAGAGAGCAAACACCAAGGGTTTCACTGTTAGGCTTTTTATATGATTGCAAAACACACCAGTGTAAAGCTTTTTGCCTTGCAATAAGGGACTCTTCATTTGGAAAAAAAAAAAAAAAGTGCAGTTATTAAACTCAGCATGGAGACAATCTGAAACAGGATCTTCATCAATCAGATTAACTACTTTCCAAGATGAAAGTAGACGAGGCACAGTGTGAGCCTGAGAAGATATTTATCAAAACCCATATTAATAACCACTTTCAGCCTTCTCCTGACAGTTTCATCTTAGCTTCCATGTTTAACATTTGAGTATCATATGTTTTTGTCAGGATGAGGCTGCTAAGAGCATCAATTAATTAATTCCTCTGAAGTATGGTTTGGAAAGGTAATAAAGTAACACTCCCTAAGGCTAGGACCAGTAATGGTAAGCAGCATTCTGATGCTGTGCAATTCGTTACTTCAGAAAGAAATTAAAAGCACAGAATGATTTCCACTTTTAAAAGCAGAATATATTCAACTTTATTTTAATAAAATTACTCAGACCGATCCATTTTTTTAAAATAATATTTCCAAAGTAGATAAAAAATGTTGCTGCTTTTTATTTGTCTTATTTTAATAGGAAAAAGTAGAATGCCTCTGGCAAAATAAAAGGCAAAAAAGATGATTGGAATGTCTCAAGATTGTTATTTATTTCTCATCATTACTATGATTTGCCTTCTTATTTGGGTCTTACTATTCTGTTCTGGAATTTTCACTGTGGGGTGAAGGAAGTCTGCTGACAGCTCAGAGAAATTAACCCTCACCTTGTTTCTAAGCCTGCACCTTTACAGAGGTAATTTTTAAGGTTCCGTAAGTTCCTCATCCTTTCCTCTAGTTAACACCAGTGTGATTCTTGTTTGTTTTGATCTGTAAGAAGAGAGGTTTTTTGCATTGTAAATGGTGGAAGAAAAGCAAGATAAAGAGCTGTTTGGTGACATAGGAAAGCATCAACAGAAATGTTTTCTGGTATTTTTAAAATCATAGCCAGATAGTGGTTGAATTTAGACACCTTGTTTTAATTTTGTGAAATGCTGTTTTACTTCCACATCCTTTTAGTCCCACCACCACAAACAAAGCAATACTTCCATGCAAAAAAAGCCTCTTATATGTATGCTGACAATGGTACCTTTTTTGATGCTTATGGACAATGTCAGCCTTTAAAATTAGTGTGGCTTAATGACTGGATAAGCTAGATTAAAATACTCTGCTCTCCAGTCACTAAATAAATGTCTCCACACATTTTCTGTGAGAGTATTTCAGTCTGGTCTTGTCAAAGAATGAGATTGTGGTGGCCATACTCTTCTATATGTGAAGTGTGTAAATATGCGTCTGTGATACCTTTGCCTATCAGTTCTCTTACATAACTTTTGAGTATTTTGACTATGGTCAGACAGTTTGGGATAGTTCTGAAGACATTTAGGTTCATGGGAGGTAACTACTTTGCCGTGCAAGAAAGCTAGAGAAGCAGTCAGTCACTGCAGAACCAGCTAAGAATAAGAAACTTGGCGAACTTTCTTTGATAAAGATCCACAAGGCAGGGCATTTTTTTCCTTCCCTCACAGTAAACGTTCATAAAATCATTCCCAAACCAAAATGCTCCTGATGCCTTATAATAACTGCTGATTTATGTTGCTATTCTACATGATGGAACTTCATCTGGACACCATTATTCAGAGACAACAGACCAAGGGAGCCATGTGTAGCATCATCTCCTTCACCAGAGAGTGGAGGCCAGAAATGTGCAAGCTATACTTCTTCTCAGATTTTCACAATTTCCAAAATAAACTTGTTTCTAAAGAAAATGTTTTTGGGTGTTTTTTTTGGTTTTTTTTTTGTTTGTTTTTTTTTGGTTTTTAAATTTCTGAAGTACTCCAATAGCCATCAAACAAGTTGCATTCTGCATGGTGAAGGTATGATGCTGACCTCTAACTTTCAACAAAATTATTTTCCTCTTTTCAGGGAGGAACTTCTCTCTGCTTCGTTGTTTGCACTGGGAGTGAAAAGAATTCAGCCATCCCCTTCCTCAGATGGAAAACAAAATTCTCAGCTCTTATAAAATCTGGAAGAAAAAAAACACGTGATGTCTGTATTCTGCTGTAGTCGTTTCACTTGTAGTCTAACAGTGCATATGACCAGTCATCAGTAATTACTGGAAATCCATTCTGCAGAGATCTTATGGCACCAGCCAGAGAAGCCCAAAGTATATTACAGGGTCTGCAAAGAAATTGCCAAGTCCCAACTCTAGTAAACAGAGTAAGCAGGGCATTCAGCATTTGCAGAAGGAAACTCAGACTGGAACAGGTCGCCTCTGGCCAGGAGGGCTCTGTGTGAACTTTCCTGAGCATGGTCAATCTTATGACGTGAAGCAGATGTTGCTTGTTCCTAGTCTTCTAAGAGTTATTCCCAAATGGCCTGTGGGTCATTTTCATCAGCTTTTTTTGTTGTCCTTTGGATGGTTCTCATGAGTAAACGCAACAAAGGGGACAGAAAAGGTGGAAAAGAAGGTTAATTGAATGAAGAATTTTCTTACAGAAAGAGGTTTGGCCTTCAGTGTAGACGAATTCCATTAGCTGTGTTATGAGCTGTTGAATGTTGGTTTTACTTGGGTCTTGTTCATTATAAACTGCTGTTGCTGAGGATTTATGATTGTTTTGTGAAGATAAAACATCTAAGTTTTTTCAGGTAAAATAAAGAAATAGCCTCCAAATTTACAGCTGGACTATGCTCAGAGTCAGAAGTGAGGGACAGACATGAAGGTGTTCTCTGGCCTGTTAGATGAACTCGTATGAGTCATATCAAAAGTCCTCTGGGATTCCCCTTGACTCTGAGCCAGGCTCTTCTCTACATAGAATTGTTATGTATGTATCCAAACCTAAACATCTTTTTAAAAATATACAAGTCTGAAGTGGGTTTGTTCAAAGTCTTTGCATCATGCTCTTTCCTAGAGTTTAAGGTAGCTGTAAGTGAATTATGGACCATTTTCTGTGTAATGTGAGAGGGCTTTAACAGAAGTGTGAGAAAGCTGTTTAACAGCAAGCCAGAATCACCAGCTGAGGTCCCTTGATTTGCATTCCGAGGTTACAGAACATACAGCAAGAAGGAAGATTATGGAAGTGAAAGGTCTTAAGCAGAAGCAGGCTGAGTTTATAAGTGCTGTAAAGGAAACAGAAAAATCTCAGGAAGCTGGGAGTTGAAATAAAACAAGTTTGCCTTATGTTCTAACTTGGCTTCAGAGAACTAAGGGTTGATCTCTTTGGTAAAACTCAGAGACTGTGGCTGAACTCTGTGAGCATCAGATCTACTGTTACTGTTTTCACTACTAGGGTCACTGTCATTGCTGAATAATGAAGGTGTGCATCAAAGCAGAAGGATTAATTTGATTTAATATCACTATTTTAATCTGCAGTTCTGCAAATGGGATTCATTATTCTGGTGTTTACAAGTACAGAAAGTTAACATTTGGAAATGCACAGCACTGCTTGCTAAGTTAGGTAGTGTTAAAGACATCATCAAACAAAGTGTATGCCTGCATGTTAAGCTGACTGAAAGCTGTGTGACCATGCTGAAAAGTAAATTTTCCTAGATAGGATCTGTGAGGCACTAAAATTAATATTGTGCTTACAACTAGTAGAAAGAACTGGTGCAGACCAAGAATAGACTCTACACCCTGAATATGGTTAACACCTTAAATGGTTTGTTGTTAAAAAAACAGCCTACAATTTTTCTACAGCATCCTGGGAATCTGAGACCTTTTTAAACAATCGTTTTCTTTCACAAAATTTTGTTCTGTGCTCCATACGGTCACTGGGACAGGTCAAAAACATGATCAAAAATATCTTCACTTTTCCTTCTTCATTGAAAACATTTCCCTGCTGTTTGCTGACTATCATTTCCCATCACTTTGTTTTACTCCTAAGCCTGCAGGATGAAACTGAAGGTCAGCACAGTGCTGTTAAACGCACAGACAACTGAAAAAAGAAGAAAATAAAGCATTTCTGCAAGTGTCTTTTGCTATTACTAAGATGTTGAGATTGTATGTATATTACCTGACTACTTATGTGGGTAGTAGCACATTATTATCTAGTGGAGCTGCAATACTTAAGACACTGATGTGCTTTTATAAGTAAATCATTACTGTCAGATAAGCCATAATTCCTGAACATAATGATGTAGACTATAATTCTTTAAAAGATCTGAATGGAATTACTGTGGTTAGTTTTTCATCCTATGGAGGTCTGTTGATATTCGGGATTATTTGGGTAACGCTGTTTGTATACTCTTTCAGCAGTAAAGTTCTATTAATGATGTTTTCAGTCCAGATCAAATTATGGGGCTTCTCTGGAAATCTGTGAAGCTCCTCTCTGAGTGTTATCTTTCTGTCTGAGAACCTGATAATTGACAAAAAAAGTAATTTTGATGCATCAAAATGGATGCTTCCTGGTAAACAGCTCTTTCCATATACTGTATGAAAGCCTAAATCTTAGTGAGACACTCAGGGTGGCCATAATTTCAATAAATATTCTACTTTCCTATTGTCATACTGAAATGCATACTTTTTACAGACAAGGTTTTGATAACTTCTCGTAATAGCTTAGTACAGCTGCCCATTGGTCTGGTTCCCACATGACATCAAGAAAAAGTCTTTACACTATTTGCATAGAATTGTTTTCAATGTTCATGTCCTTGGGCAGACTTTTAAGTGGGAAAGTAGGGCTAGGATAACAGGGCTGTAGCTTTCAGGTAGCTTTTTTTCCCGTCCTCTATCAAATTCACATTTCTGCCTTTTATTTTTTCTATTTACTTTTTCACATAATTTCACTGCTCAGGATAGTCTGGTGTGAAGCATTCCTGCCCATGGCAGTGGGGGTTGGAACTAGATGATCTTAAGGTCCTTTGCAACCCAAACCATTCTACAATACTATGCAGGCCACTTGGCCCCACTGCAGTTCTGCATCATGACTCAAAAAGGAAGAAATTTATGAGGTCTGTATTTATATATCATTATTTTTAATAGCTTAATATGCCTTTTTTACCTTTCTATGGGTTTGAAAGCCCAGATGGAGTTTCTTTATCCTTTTGTTTCTTGCTTGTGTACTGACTGAAGGCGGTTCTACATGCACACAATAACGTAAATCTCTTTTCAAAATGACATAGCTAATGCTCTGCATATGCAGGCTTCGTATATCCATAAATGGTTTAGCGAAACATGTCCTGCTGCTTACTTTTACCAGTAAATGATGTATACCCAGGGAGGAATAGAATTTTTTAAAATCAGGAACTTGGAGAAATATTTTCAGAAATGAAAGAAAAATAATTTTATTGCAATGACAAATCTAAATCATCCATGAAAGCTATAATTCTCTGGAAAACAATTATTCCATATCACTGATTTTTTTGAGAAAAACTCCCTGGTTATTTCTTGTTATTGATTCTGATGGGGGGATAAAATGGAATGGCCCAGGTGGTTATTAGAAATTGTATTCCTATCAGTTAAAGTATTGGAAATAGACTGGACTGTATAACTGTATTTTCAGACAAAACTATTGGTCTCTGTTAAACAAACTTTAAAGGTAACAGGATATCACTACTGATTTTCCTTCCTGGACACATTTCACCTGAAGGAATTAGTCCATGGTCCTTGGACCCAGAATTATAATGCCATCTGGCAGATATTATTTCAGCACCAAGTTCTTAATGAGATAAGGTTGAGCCAAACATGGATCCAGGGTAAAAAAGAGTTTAATCATCTTTTATTCATCATAGTGAACATTTGCATATACTTTATGAGAATAGTTCTTGCAAGAATCTTTTCACCTTCTAGCATTCTTTAAAATATTGTGGCATATATATCTTTCTGAAGCATCCATAGTATTTTTATTTCTGTTTATTTTTTTCCCTATATTTAGATTTTTGTCCTCATCTATTGGAATTCAAATTTCGGTTAAAATAATTACATTATGTCGCTCATAAATAAACACATTTTAATATCTAATTCAAGTAATAGTGAAATACTGAAGATATGACATTCTCCTTTCCAATCAGTCTAAGGTAGGAGAGTCATATATTTGAAAATTTGAACTCTAAAGACCAGCTATCCCTTGAATTACTGAACTGGTAAATTGTTATAAGCAAACAAGGATACAGTTTGATTTCCAGGGATGCATATATATGTATATTCACACACACATCAAAGTCAACAGTCTGCTCAAACTTAGACGGACTGCCAGTGCAGCATTGCTAAGATACAGCAGTTCTTTTACGCCATGTCACACAAGGAGCAGTACTATTAGCAGCCTGTCTGATTGTTCTCAACTTCTTAGCTTGACGGAGGGTGATGCCAGTCTTCAGTTCTATTTCAGGTGAAACAAAGAGATTCAAATAAAAACACCTCATGCAGGCATATCATGTAAACTGTCTAGTGTAGATGTGGGCATTCTCATTACCCACGTAATGGAAAAGATCTGGTTAAGATTCATCTTGCTTTGGTTATATGTAATGCATTTGCCTATGTTTGAATTAATTGTGTAAACCCCATTGCAATCAATGGACATATAGCAAATACAGTAAACGGCATCTAGAGAGCTGTTCATCTTGTCCAAAATTTGGTCAGATGAATTGTTCTTTAAACTCCATTAACTGTATTGATTAGCTCTCCAAGACTATAATGGAGGCCAGGGAGTAAGTCTGCTGTAGATGAGCTACATGGTAGACATCTAGAGTAAGAATTTCACACCCTCTGCTGTTCTTCACTACTATGAAATCTGGTTGAAATACTGGTGACTCTGATGACTCAAAGGCAATTCAATGCAAGAATAATGTTCAGGTCACAAGAAATTTTGTAAAGGAATGCTACCTTCACATTGCAGCTCTGGCTGCCTAAATGTCAAAGAGCATTGGAAGAAAAGAACTGGTTACTATTTGCTTTTATGGATTCAGGGAAAGGCCCACAAAATCCTTTCCAGTTCATAATCTCATGCTGTTCAGGCTAGCATATTTAATCTCAGACTTGAAGGAACTTTGTCTGTTTTCTGAATGTTTTCTCTGTGTCTTGTTCAGTCCAAAGAGCATAGCAATGTTATGAGCTCAGTAGGTCACTCACACAAAGCTGAAGACAAATCCCCTATTGTCCTTCACCGCTGACTTGCCTTTTCACATTGTGTTGTCTTCATAAATTCTGAGTTTACAGAGCCCAAGAAATTACTGCAATCACTTAATCAGCCCTCCTGACAGGTTTGGCCATGAGATTTCACGGAACGATAACTTCCTGAACCTGGATCACATCTTGATTAAAAAAACAGCCATTGGTGAAAACTTCATTACTGTTGTCAATAAATAGTCCTAGCTAAGAGTTTCTCCCTTATTTTCCATATGACTTTTGCTAGATGTTTTAGTGATCGAAATAGTGTGCCAGACCAAAAAGTTCTCTATTATCATGTTTTTCTTCCTTTGGCATACAGTTATACATGGATCAAGATAAGCTAGGGCTTTCCTGCCAATTAGATACATGCAGTAGCTGCCAGCATGTAGTGTCTTTTTCCAAGCTGTCTTATTGGAGATGTTTCACATCAGATGACTAATTAAATATTTATCACAGTGGGGGCTTGGGTCTCTATTTCTTGCTTCTCGACGGAATACAATGAGCATCAGGTCAGCCTTTAAGTAGCTGCCCCAGTGGATTAGTTATACAGGATGTCACCGTGATGAAGAAAGGAAATGATAGATCCTCCTTCATTAGCCAGAATATTCAGTTCAGGTGTAAAATATGCCCTTGCCTGGGTTGGTAAGAAGGACACATAAGGGTCTCAGTTTTCAGTGGTGGCAATAACCTCTGGGACAGAATGAGTGTCGAGATTGAGTCCAACAGCAGAAAAAAAAGTACAGAATTAAGCACATCTAGACCTTTGCAACACATATTGATCACAAGAAGAGCTTTTGTGCTGTGTGACTTTCTAATATTTTATCTGAATTAATAAATAGTGAAGGAAGGACATGAAAAGATGCTTTGACATGATGTTCCCCATTCCTCTGCTAGAAGTCAAAACGGGAGCTGTATAACCTTGCAAAAGACTGGAGAAGAGCTCCAGAGTAAATGAGGGAGAGGATAAAAGAACAACAAAGAAATAGCAGAAGATTTTGGATACTAAAATGAAAAAAAAAAAATGTTTTTTTTTCATTGTTTCCTCTCTCTTGGTGAAAGAGAAAGAAAACAATGAGAGATCATTAATATGTGGTAAAATACCTTGTCAAAGTGCAGTTAACCTTTCTGAACCACTGGAGATCTATTCTAGTGTCATGGGTTCAGCAGTAGCAGTCATTTTTCCCCTCCTTGGTTGCTGGTGCAGCGCTGTGTTTTTGACTTTCGGTCTGGGAACTGTGCTGATAACACCAATGTTTTTAGTTATGGCATAGTGATGTTTGGTCTGGCCAAGGACTTTCGGAGCCTCATGCTCTGCCAGGGAGGAGGGGAAGCCGGGAGGAAGCAG